>JAPDHQ010004605.1:0-17430 GCA_026184515.1 Peronosclerospora sorghi | reverse complement strand
TCGTCTGACATAATTTTCAGACGCTCCAGAGTCTATCAAGACTCTCCAAGGCTTATCAAAGCCTTTCACGCCCGCAAGGACAACCAGCAACCCTGGCTGGTACACCAACTCGGTGCTAGAAAGCACCGTTTCCCTCGGGGCTTTGTGCTGTCGTCCCCTACCCTGGGGTTTAGCAGCACCGAGGGATCCCCCAGTAGGGCGCCCCGCACCTACTGGGAGCCGTCGTTTCCCGACGGCTTGGGCGAGGGACTTTTACCTACCCTCGGCCCCTTAAAGCGAAAATCTCGCTGGGGGTTTCGCGGACATCTGTTCCGCAGATGATACGTGCTTCCACACAGGAAGCATCTCAGAGGCCCATTCCGCTGCAGCATGGCCAGGGGCCCCGCTTCAGAACCCAGAGAAGCAGAGTCAGCGTGAGTATTAGCGGAAGCTTTCTCTTCCTCTTCGACCTGACTCAGGTCCATGGGTTCTGGACCCACCTTAGAGGAACGAAAGTTCCTCTCGGCGTTAAACGCCATCTTGAACGCCTCCCCCAGGGATTGGGGTCGGCTTCGGTATAGCTCCGAACGTGCTGGCCCTTCTCTCAGGCCTCCCATGAAGACGGGAATGGACACATCGTCCGAGTACGCTTTCGCGTACATCCCTGCCAGCAGGGTCTTCAGTTCTTGGATATATGTTTCCAAATCCCTAGTGCCCTGACGGCACCTCAGAAACGCCAGCTGATTCTGTAAAACCAGATCAGGCGTGGCGTACATGTCCATAAGCTTTTGCTTAAGGACTTCCCAGGTTGGGAACACGTCCGTGACTGGCTCTGTAACAGGGTGACATTCCGGTTACATTTAGTTATGTTGTGTACGTAAGTACACTACGGTTGGGGTCAGTATTGACCGGTCCGAAAATTTTGGACCTATTGGTTATTTAACTAATCAGGGCAGGAGCCCTTGGTGGAGGCGTGGCAGCCAGCCACGTGTTAGTACACGGGTGGTGTACACTACATTGTATCTAGCTACGATTTAGTAAGTTCTACTTAGTATTACATATAGTCTACATTAGTTTTAATTAATTTAGGCTAATTACATATTAAATATACATTCAGTTTACAAAACACGCCTATCCAGCTAGACGCACGACCTCGACCGGTCGCGCGTGCTGTGAGTGTTTGTGGCCAAAAGGAATACCTCCTTTATCCACTCCCTTTCTAATAGAAGCCTTGTCTCAAGGCGTTAGTTAAGTCTAACAAGTAAACCAAGGAAAATCTTGGCCCCGAGTAGGAGAGAACTCTCCTACTAAGCCTTTTTACAAAGGGCGTATCGGCTAAGTAGCGGCAGTTCGCCGCTTAAGAAAAGTCTTCCTCAGTGCGCTAGCCGCACCGTGCGTGTACGCACCAGCTACATAACGCCTTAACACAAGGCTCCCTTAATAAGGGGGTAGCTAAGGGAAGAACTTCCCTTACGCTACTACACTTACTACGCGCGCGACCGGTCGGGGTCGAGCGTCCTGTAGTCTTTGAGTGAAATGTAAACTGAATGTATATTTAATATGTAATTATCCTAAATTAATTTAAACTAATGTAAACTATATGTAATACTAAGTAGAACTTACTAAATTCGTACCTAGCCAAAATGTAGTGTACACCACCTGCGTACTAACACGTGGCTGGCTGCTACGCCTCCACCAAGGGCTCCTTCCCTTATCGGTCAAAATAACCAATAGGTCCAAACCTTTCGGACCGGTCAATACTGACCCCAACCGTAGTATACTTACGTACACAACATAACTAAATGTAACCATAATGTAACCCTGTTACAGACGGAGTGTTGGAAATCCATTAGTATGGATTTTATCTTCGGTTTTCGGAAGGATAAGGCCGGTAACACCGGTATATTGGTCTTTGTAGACCGTTTGAGCAAGATGGCTCACCTGGCGGAGTTGCCAGAGTCCATTGATGGACAAGGAACAGCAAAAGTTTTTTTTCCTAGACCGTGTCTTTCGACAACATTGTCTGCCCGATTCCATAGTATCGGATCGGGATCCCAGTTTTACGGTACAGTTTTGGGTCGCGTTGTTTAAGGTGCTAGGCACCAATCTCCTTATGTTCACCACGGATCACCCGCAGACGGATGGGCAAACGGAACGCGTTAACCGCGTTGTAGAGGATATTCTCCGGAGTTTATGTCCGGATTCTCCAAAGAGTTGGAGTGAGATGCTTCCTATGGACGAATTTGCTATTAACAATTCGGTTCATGCATCTACGGGGTTTACCCCGTTTTACGTGAACGGATTGGTGAATCCGAGGGTTCTGTTGACGCCACGTGTGTGTGGCCCAGGGCTTGAGGGGGAGAGGATTCCCCGATGTCAGCCCTCTATCTGTGCGCAAGCACATCGATAAGTTTTTATCGACGAGCCTTAGTGTCTTACGACATGGTTGCGATGCCATGGCGGAAAGCCAAGACAGGGAAAAGGAACAGGCCGACCGCAAGGGTCGGCGTAACGAAAGGGCGTACAAAGTAGGAGAAAGTGTTTTATTAAACGCTAAAAATCTTCCTACACATGAAGTTTCCAACGTGTTACGGAACAAACTTCCCCCCCAGGTTTGTGGGGCCTTTCAAGGTGCTAGCCCGAAAGGGCTTGGTGTATACCTTGGATATAGCGAAGGCGACGCGTACGCATCCAGCCTTCTATGTGGGTATGCTTAAGCCATACCAGAACCCGGAGGCGGGTCCCCTCTTCGAGGAGGTTGGGAAGTCGGATAGCCGAAAGGCACGACAGGTCGGAACATCTCCGACAGGATCGAAATACGACCCTGAAGCTCCGCAATGAGAGACTCGAGGGAGGCAAGCCGCCCCTCGAGGCGTACATTCGCTCTCCCCTCGTCGCGGAGTCCCTCCCGGGCATCATGGATGCGACGGCTGTGTCGATCACAGCGCTCGTGGAACTCACGTCGCAATAGCGCGACCTCCTCCTCCAGTTCCCGATACTGAGGGTAACTCCACATTAACATGTAGAAAGTCTGATGGCACGACGCCATCATCGGGGTGAGACCCAGTACCTGGTGAAGTGGAAAGGTTATCCATATTCACATAGTTCGTGGGAGTCCGAGACTCCCCTGCGGCAGGATTGCCGTGAAGTCGTTGACGCTTTCGAGCGGGAGAACCCCGCTGAGAGTCAACGACCAAAGGGGCGGAAGAAGCCCCTTCACTCCCAGTAGCTGGGAGTTTTCCGGAGGCAGATGCAGAGTTTTCATTGCTCTCCGGCACCACATCTAGAGAAGGGCGCGTGTAATAAGAGGCAGGTAATTGCCCCAGCGCTTTGGCCTGGGCATACGCCAAGCGCAACGCCCTCTCTACGCAAACGTCGGGTTCGGAATAGCTGTTGTACAGCTCATCAGAGTTGGGGAGGCGCTTCTCCCCTTCCGTCCAAGCGCGGAATGCCCGTTCTGCCTCCTCGACATTCTCGTCTCGTAGGAGAACGTAGGTAACCTCGTGTAGGGGCTCAACGGCACCCCGTGTCTGTTTCCCGAGACGCACTCGGTACGATTTGACAGTGAACTGATTCGGTGTTAGCAGTCTTGCCCGGAGTTGATTCCGGCTCGCGATTTCACGCGGCAGTACGGACGCAGGGCCGGCGATATGGGAGAATAAACCCCTCTTTACCTCGTTTTTGGCCTTCGTTTGAGGGTCACGAGGACCCTTCCGTTCCGGTAAGGCATGTCGGGCTTAATGAACCGTGTCTGGTTCATTGGTGATGGTCGCCTTCGGCGACCCGGATGTATCATCCGCAGTTGGTAGAGGTGGCGCACGAGTTAGCGCGTCTTGTAACAGGACTGATCCTGTTACTGGCTTACAATGTATTTGTGCGAGGAAGCGTGCAATACAAGAAGAGGGTAGGATTAGTTGATAACAACTAATCCTATAATAAAAGTAAATATATGAATATTCACTTGTTGCTTAGAACGCAAAATTAAGAGTGTTTATTTAATGGGTGGTTTAGAGGCTAATAGTATAGTAACTAACTAATTAATATAATAATATCAAGTCTTTAACTAACTGTACTATTAGTTAACCTGCAAGATTCGGTATTTATACCGAATCGACTTTTCCTTGGTAGATTATAATAGCTTATAATCTCTTATTTAAATTTCAGACAACGCGTCTGAAATTAAACTATGATATTCTAACTTGAATATCAATTATGTAATGGCGCCCCATTACATCACCCCCCACTTAAGGTGGTTGGCCAATAATAACTCTTATTTTGGCCAATAATGGGTGGCACTTGTTGGTCGTTCTCATTTACCAACTGATTGACCATCGACTCGATGGTCAAGGCACACGGCGGCGCTCTAAAGAGCGCTGCTGAAAACAATGAAGGAGCTTCTTCCTCCGCCTCAGCACTAGGTGCTGAGGTGTTGAGTGACATCGGTGACGCTGCATTAGCAGCGTCAACTACGCAAAGGTCGGAAGACGTATCGTCTTCGACCACAGATGCTGCTAAGGCGGCATCTGGCAAGAAACAGGGAGATGTTGCTAATACAACATCTCGCACAATGGCAACTTCCGAATGGAGTGTTGAAAAGAGGGCCATGTTCGGGAGTTCTGACTCCGAACAAAGTGATGGGGATACGGCTGTCCCCACTAAAGGATCTAGCGAGTCGAAACTCGCTAGGTGCTCATCGCCTAACAGCGATGATGACTCTGGTGTCGCTGTCAGCTATGACAGCGACAATGATTATCACAGGTGGTTGCGGGAACGCAGCTCCCCACCTGGACCAAGTACTTCTCCACGTCGGGGTGATTAAACCCCGGCGCGTGGTGTTGAAGCAGGCTGTGCTCCGCCTGCTAAAAGGGATCGAACAGATGCGGCGCCTGCCGCTTCTAAAGCGTATCATCGTACGGAACCACATGATCCGTACAGAGTGGGGTTTTGGGCCTCTGGCTGGGCTATTGCCCCCAACAGTGGCGGTCACCGTAAACGGGACTGCCAGTATGCGTTGTTCAATATCAACGTGCTGGATGACTGCAAAGACATACAGTCACGTCGATTCGATCGAAGTACAGACGATAGATGTCTGTACTTTATTGACCTCTTTTTCCAGGTTCGATATTATTCGAGCCGGAAAGGGTCAAGGAAGAACAGGGTCGATAAAGACGCCCTGACTCAGAGTTGGAATGCTTTTGTTGACAACTACAACAAAAGCCCAGATGATTACGGGAATAAAGTTCACGTAATGCGCGAGCGCTTTTTAAAGCACTCACGAACAGGCAACATGGAATACATCCATTATGCTTGCATCAAAGAAGGGTTAAAGTGTGGTGTCCCTTCTCACCTCGTTTGCCCGCGTTGTACGCAGGGCGCTCCTCGTCTGTCAGAGGAGGAGTTGCGGGGGTACGGTGGCTTTTCCGTACCCGCCGAAATTCAAGGTTTAATTGATACCCTGAATGCATCAACACCTACTGTTGATGCTACTTCGCAATATGAGTTTGAGACTTCTTCTCAACCTCAGTCAAAAGGTCTGGGGCGTCGGCCCTCAGAACCTCAATCGGCTCCCAAGAGTCGAACTCTTGGGGATATCCCAGCCAGCGTACTAAGTACTCGGTAAGCTTCCCCTTCTTCGAAGGAACCGAGCGCTTCGAGATCAAGCGCTCGAGGATATATCGCTTGTTCCCCTGATTATCAATCAGGGGCGGCGGAGGTTGAGAATTCCCTCGCCGTTGTTGTTGCGGAGCATGGTTCTTTGCTCCGCAAGCTCGAGGAGGGTTATTCCTCCTTGAGCAGCGATATGTCTCACTGTGTGAAGACATATCGGTCTCTTCGCGAGGATGTCCGCGACATCCTCGGGGCGCACACTGCCCTACAGCTGAAGGTTCTGTACATTGAGCTTTCCCGTTATAAGGGAGAGCTCGATCAGCGAACGGCTGATCTTGAGCAGTCGAAGGCGGAGGTAACGACTCTCCGCTCTGCTCACCAACGGCTGGAAGCCGAATACAAGTCTCTCTTGGGAGACTTGGAGAAGCACGGTATCTTCCGTGGTTCTGCGTCTCGTCGTAAGACGAAGATGAGTGATACGGCTTGAGCCGCCCAACATAGAATGTTGGGTGAAGCCGCATTGCTGTGGGAATGTCTAAGGTATAGGCATTCCCCCGAATCTCTTGGACCTTGAAAGGTCCAATGTACTTAAGAAGCAACTTCCGTGTAGGGAAGTTGCTTATTGCATGTGTAGGCAAATTAGTAGTACTTAATAATACTAATTCGCCTTTAAGAAAGGAGTTTTTGTTCTTCCTTCCCTGTTTATCTGCATTTTGCTTCTGCTTGTCAAAAGCAGAGGCAAGTGCATCTTTTACATAGCGTATTACAGATTGGCGCTGTAATACGAATTCATCTACTGCTTTATCAGCAGTAGGTGCATTGTCCTCGTTGTCTGCAGCCATTGATGCAGACACATATTCATCGTATGCAGCTTCAGTTTTAATTGAAGCTGCTTCCGCTTCTACTGTACTTTCAGTAAAAGGGCCATCGTTTTGTTCACAAGTTGCAGTTGCAACTTGGGCATTGACTCGCTCAAAATTTGAGCGGGTCCCTCCCCGACTTAGATTTGGCGTACCGCCAAGTAAAGCTGGGGTTCGTGGATGCCTTAAGGCATTCACGTAGAGCGGTGTATGCTTAGTTGAAGCATGCACTGAACTGTTAATCGCAAATTCAGTGAGTGACAGGTAGTCACTCCACTGTTCAAGGCATGTGCGTATGATCGCAACATGTCTCCGAGAACGTGGTTAACCCGTTCCGTCTGCCCATCCGTTTCCGGATGGTCCGCAGTTGACATCTTCCACTGGGTTCCCAACAATGAGAACATTTCTTGCCAGAAACGTCCTGTAAATCTCGGATCTCGATCAGAGACAATGTCTTCCGGCATTCCGTGCAAACGGAATACCGTATCAACGAATATCCGCGCTGTTTGAGCGGCGGTTACATTCGCTGATACTGCAGTAAGATGTACCATCTTACTGAAACGGTCTACAAAGACCACTATTCCGGTCTTCCGACTATTGTCGGGTGGAAGACCGAATACGAAGTCCATTGAAATGGACTTCCAACACTCTGTCGGGACCGGCAGAGATTGCAGCGGAGCCTGTGCAGACTGCGCAGGCTTAACGAGATGGAAGATCTCGCAAGCGCGTACGTATTTCCGTACCCACTTGTACTGGTTTCGCCAGTAAAAGTCACGTGCGAGAGAAGCGTATGTCTTCTCTCGACCTTGATGCCCCGAAATCGGTGCATCATGATACTCAAACATAATTTGATGTTTGAGATCATCGTCGTTTGGAACGACGATGCGACTTTCATCTTTTTGGTCTGTGCTGTAAAGCAGCAGACCCTCTTGCAGTCGATATCGATGCACGCAAGCGCGGAGGAACTGTGGGAGTTCGTCTCGTTTCTCACTTGATTGATTACGTAAGTAATCAATCAACAGACGTGTCTCCTCGTCTGTTTTGTACGCCTCGCGTACTTGTCGTATAATTGACGACGACAAAGCAGTGTAACGGATCGCGTTTGCACTGGCACCTTCGGTTACGGACGGTTTCGTCTCGTAATCGGGCCTTCTTGATAGCTCATCCGCTATCACGTTCAACTTTCCGGGTTTATATTCAACCGTAAAGTTGTATTCAGCAAATAATAACAGCCATAGAGCCATTCTTGTGAAATGTGTGGTGAATTCACGGCCGTGCGTAGCGACGCATGGTCCGTGTAAACCACAAACGGTCTATCTCCCAATAGATAGATCCGAAACTTGACCAGTTCATACTTCATGGCAAGGAGTTCCTTGTCATGTACTGGATAGTGTGCTCGTCTGGGCGCAACTGACGCGATTGATAGCAGATTACGCGATCACGATCATCGTGATCACGCTGCATCAAAGAACAGCCGATAGAGAAATCGCTCGCGTCGCAAACGACGTGGAACGGACGCTCGTTATCGGTATAGCCAAGACAGGCGCTTCAGTCAAGCTTTGCTTGACTGCATCAAAAGCATCTTGGCATTCGGTATCCCAATTTTATTCGACATCTTTCTTAAGTAATTGAGAAAGAGGTCGTATCAACCCAGCATAGTTGCACGAATACTTGTGCAAATATGTTGCCAACCCAAGGAACTGTCGAAGTTCCTTAACGTTGTTTGGCGTAGGCCATTCAACGATCACCCTGATCTTTTCTGGATCAGGACGCACCCCGTGCTTGCTCACAAAGCATCCAAGAACGGGTATCTCAGGTGCACCGAAGGTGCACTTCTTTAGATTTGCAAAGAGCTTATGCTTACGCATAAGCTCTAACACTCGACGTAGATGTTCCCTATGAACATCTACATCGCTTTTATCGTATTCACCCTTACTATGGATGAACACGTCATCGAAATAACTCGGTGCGAATTCTAGCACCGGGAGTAATAGATGCGTTACGCATCTGTTAAACGTAGCAGGTGCATTTCGAAGCCCCTGCGGCATAACAAGCCACTCCCAAAGCATGCCGCTTGGGGTGCTTACCGCCGTGAGAGGGATATCCTTCTCACGCATTAGGATTTGATAAAATCCATCTCTTAGATCGAGAGCACTAAAGATGGTGCTCCCGCACATGCCATCTATGATGACATCCTTCCGCGGTATCGGTGTCTGTGTCGGTACCGTCGCTGCGTTCAGCTTGTTGTAAGCGTGAACGATTCTCCACCCACCTGTGGACTTCTTCACACAAAAGGTGGGGGTAGAGTGCGGTGAGGTAGACTCCCGCACTTGGCCTGCTTTACGACGAGCTTCGAAAAACTCGTCGATCGCTTTTACCTGATCACGCGGCAACGGCCATTGTCGCGTAACAGAATACTTCTTGCCTGGCACGAGGTCAATCTCATGACGAGTTCCCTTATCCTTAGGGAGCTCGCTAGGTACTTCTTCTGGGAATACGTCAGCGTATTCCCGAAGTACCTCATAAAATGGGGAGTTCGCTTTAAGCGACTCCCAGCTCTGCGCTTCAAAGCGCTGAACTTTGGTTTGATCATTGGGAACCTCTTTCCCAATGTTTTCCACTTGTAATGTGGATATTCGTTCACGAATATCCACTACATCATCTATTGCTACGATAATACAGATCTGTTCGATCTGATCATCGTGCAAGTTTCTCATAAACTTCTTCCAGCTTAGCGCTGGAAGAGCCATCACCTCCGAACCTTCTTTCGGAGGGTGTTCCATCAACAGATACTGGGTAGCTAATCCGGTCTCCGTTTGCGTCAAGACGTTGATCGTCTCGACGGAACTGCCCATGCAATCAGACGTACTCGTCTGATTGACTGCTACACGGTGATTACGATTCACCGTGTGCGAATACTCGTCATCATGGTGGCCACTGCCTACCATGGAATTTTGGCGATCAGATGTGCTCGTCTGATCGGCCGACTTTTCTGCGACACGGTGGTCTTTATCACCCGTGCGCATGGCTAACACAACGTGGTGGGCACTTGCCACCACGGAGTTGTGCTCACGATTTCACTCGATCGTGAGTTCACTCTCATCAACACGGAATTCATTCGTCGTGTTGGAACCTTCGGTCGCATAGTGGGTGTTTCCCACTGTGGATACTATTTCATTCTCACGGTGGGTGTTTCCCACCGTAGATATCACTTCATTCTCACGGTGGGTGTTTCCCACCGTGGATATCACTTCATTCTCACGGTGGTCTTTATCACCCGTGGAATGTTTCTCTCCAACACGCAACGACTCTTCTGTTGCGTGTGGTAGTCCCTCTGGACTCTCACCAGCGGAGGTACCTTCCTCTGATCGTGTCAGAACAGACCTGGTTGTGCCATCGCTATCAATAATACTGTCTGACGCTGCGGTTGTATCCTCTGATACAGCTGGATTACACACAGGGTGATCAGATCCTGAGCATCCGCCGCAGTGGATCGATAGGTTAACCCAGTCGATCGAAGGTTTAATCTTGGACATACATGGGATTCCAAGTATCACATCGAACTTGTCATCTAAATCGAGGACGATGAATTCATCCTCGAATGACAGTTCATTCAAATCGAAGCGTGTTTTAATCACACTCTTTGGAATAGTCACGGTTGCACCTGTTGCTAACCGGACTGACAACATACTTCGTGGGGTTTCTACCTCCACGAAGCTCAACAGTGTTAGACTCTGAGTTCTAACGAAATTGTTTGACGCTCCTGTGTCAAACAAAGCTCGCATGGGGACATCGCTCACTTGCGGCTTAACCTCCAGGGTGATAAGAGGCTTTCCATCACTCTGCACCTTTTGACAGGACATAGTCCCGTCTGGGGCTATTACCCTCACATGCCCTATTTCGGCATGTGGGATAACATTCCCAGTAGGGCGCCCCGCCCCTACTGTCATTTCTCGTTTTTTGCACCAACAGGGTGATGTCCCTGTTGGTATCGCCGTGCAGCGGACGGTTCCGTCCACTGACTGCGTGGCACCGGACGCGGTGCCATACATTCATAATCAAAATGCCCCATTTTCGACCATCTATTGCATCGAATATTCTTCTTAAATTTCAGTTGCTTCGTGTTAGAAGCAACCGCATCCGATAGGTCCATCGGATCTGGACCTCCACCGCCCATGCTATGGCGCGGGTGGCTGTTTTCTGAGACGAAGTGTGAGCTTTGTCTGCCTGACTGCTGATTGTTGACATGCCGTTGCGGCATGTCAAAAGCGAAGGGCTGTTGATCCCTTCGGCTGTACCCAGAATGCGATGACGCTGATCGCATGCTGAACTTCTCACGGATGCTCATATCAATGGCATCCCTCAGAGTATCTGGTGGATGCCGATAGAGAATCTGTTTGACGGGACCATCATTGAGTCCCTTCATGAAGCCTGTGACCTGCATAGAAGGGGGCACCGGCTCATACACAATATTTGACAGCAAATATTGCGTCTTCTGAGCGTAAGCTTGAAGGTCAAGCTTACCTTGCCGGAGTTCCATGAACTCCTGCCGAATACTTAGCTCCATTTCTGGAGCTTCAAATTTGAACTTTAGCTCAGCTTTTAATTCCTGATAAGTCGGGAGCGCAGAGTCATCAGTGGCTCTGCGACTCAGCGCCCATGCTTTGGCTCTGCCTCCCAGACATGTTGTGGTGAAGTACGCCTGTTGACGTTCGTCAACAATATTTTGCGCAGAGATGGCATCTTCCACCTCTGCGAACCATCTACGAAGGGCTCGCCCCCTTCACCGGTAAAGGGCGGTACTCTCGCCTTTACCACTTCAACGCTATGCGTTGCAGGTGCAGTTGCGGTCCGCGCTGCCTCTGGCGCGGGCCGTTCTGTTTTTCTAGGTGGTTTCGCCTAAAGCGATTCACCACCTGTATCACTTCCTCCGGGGACTTACTCTGGAGGAAGGTAATGATGTCGGTCCCCATAGACCGAACCATTTCCCCGTCGCGTCTTTACTACACGACGAGAAGTGAGGGAAGTGTTTATTCACCTCTTCCAGCGTTCTCTCTCGCTCGGCATGCGTCATGTCTCGCTACATGATGCCGAGCGGCTCTTAATCTTCGCTCCGCTAGTTAACTAGCGGAACGGAACTGTGGTCGTTAGGACGGACCACAAAGTGATACCAGGTGTAACAGGACTGATCCTGTTACTGGCTTACACTGTATTTGTGCGAGGAAGCGCGCAATACAAGAAGGGGGTAGGATTAGTTGATAACAACTAATCCTATAATAAAAGTAAATATATGAATATTCACTTGTTGCTTAGAACGCAAAATTAAGAGTGTTTATTTAATGGGTGGTTTAGAGGCTAATGGTATAGTAACTAACTAATTAATATAATAATATCAAGTCTTTAACTAACTGTACTATTAGTTAACCTGCAAGATTCGGTATTTATACCGAATCGACTCTTCCTTGGTAGATTATAATAGCTTATAATCTCTTATTTAAATTTCAGAAAAACGCGTCTGAAATTAAACTATGATATTCTAACTTGAATATCAATTATGTAATGGCACCCCATTACACGTTTTCCCCACGTGTGGGGAATGGATTGGATGACCGACAGTGCCATTCGGTGCTGTCGGAGTGGTCAGCCTTTGGGGAGATATCCCCAAGGGCACCCACTTCCGAGTTATCGGAATAGTCTACATCCTCAGCACCACTAAAGGTGCTCATGGTTAGCCAGAAGTTCTGGCAGTTGGAGTTCTCCAACTATAATTGAATATTGCGTAAGCAATAGTCTTGATGGGGGAGGATGTAACAGGTTTACATTTAGTTACATTCGGTTATACTGTGTATATAAGTACACTACGGTTGAGGTCAGTATTGACCGGTCCGAAAGGTTTGGACTTATTGGTTATTTTAACCAATCAGGGCAGGAGCCCTTGGTAGAGGCGTAGCAGAAGCCACGTGTTAGTACACATGTGGTGTACACTACATTTTGGCTAGGTACGAATTTAGTATGTTCTACTTAGTATTACATATAGTTTACATTAGTTTAAATTAATTTAGGCTAATTACATATTAAATATACATTCAGTTTACATTTCATCTGAATACTGCTAGGCGCACGACCTCTACCGGTCGCGCGCGCAGTGAGTGTTGTAGTGTAAGGAAAGTCCTTCCCTTAGCTACCCCCTTAGTAAGGGAGACTTGTGTCAAGGCGTTAGCTTGTGCTAACTTGTAAACCAAAGAGAAATCTTGGCCCCGAGTAAGAGATTACTCTCTTACTAAGCCCTTTTATAAGGGCGTATCGGCTAAGTAGCGGCACATCGCCGCTTTGGGAAAGTCTTCCTCTGTGCGTTAGCCGCACCATGCGTGTACGCACCGGCTACAGCTGCAGTCGTTGGCGCTTGAGTGCCCGTTCTGCAAAAGACAGGTTCGTATCTTCGACTTCTTCGTCCCCATCGGTATTGGGAATTTTAAGGCATCGAACAGCAGCCTCTTTACTCAATAGCATTTCTTGTTCCCTTCCCAATTGAATCTTTACAATTTGAAGATGAAATTGTAAAGATTCAATTGGGAAGGGAACAAGAAATGCTATTGAGTAAAGAGGCTGCTGTGTGAACGATGGAAGCTTGAGTTGAAAGGTGCAAATTGAACTGGAAATTCGGATATGTGTCTATGTAAAACAAAAAACAATATTTTTCTAAAAAAGAAAAAATATTGTTTTTTGTTAAAGTAATTTTACAATTTCTATAAATTATTCATTGTTTTCGTTGTTCTGTATTTAAATTTAAAATTTGTTCATTTTTTTGAATGAATCCTTCGACATTAATATATATTTCATTTTTCTCTAAATCCTAATTATAAAATTAATTTATTTTTTTAATAAAAGCTTTAGAACTGAGAGATTGGAATAAATTTTGAGATTCTCCAATGGTGGCATCCTCTATTTGTATCGATTCGGTCACTGACTTGAAATCAGATAATACAACAGCATGTCGGCGAATGTTATTTCGTTGGGCAGCAGTTGGAAGGAGATCAGCTACTCCAGGATCGGTTTCGTCGATGTTCGGTCTTTTATTGCGTTTAATAGGACGCAAAGAAGTGGTAAGGCGCAATCGACCCGCCTCTTTCAAGGTTGAGAACTTGGACATCGGGTTACTCACTAAATCAACCTCTGCTGCTAGATATTGCTCAATGTAGGCTTCAACTGCCAAGTTCAGGCGATTGCTGCGGCAGCCTAAGAGTGGAACTCCGAGCAAGTCTGCTGTTGCACAATTCGTGTTGCAGTTGTCACCAATCAAACAGACTATATTTGTAACGGGGTGCCATTACATAATTGATATTCAAGTTAGGATATCACAGTTTAATTTCAGACGCGTTGTCTGAAATTTAAATAAGAGATTATAAGTTATTATAATCTACGAAGGAAAAGTCGATTCGGTATAAATACCGAATCATGCAGGTTAACCAATAGTACAGTTAGTTTAATACTTGATATTATTATATTATTAGGTAGTTACTATACTATTAGCCTCTAAACCACCCATTAAATAAACACTCATAATTTTGCGTTCTCAAACCCAAGTAAATATTTATATTTACTTTTAGTATAGGATTAGTTGTCACCAACTAATCCTGCCCTAATTGTATTGCGCGCTTCCTCTCAAGATACAGTGTAAGCCTGTAACAGGATCAGTCCTGTTACAATATTGATGACAGGCAGATGATACCAATTCAGCATTGTGTGGTGGAGTCAAGTTCGAAATCGAATACATTTGTATCGACAACCTGACCACCACCATCGTGCCCAGCCTTCCAACTTACGGGAGGGGTGTACCCCGCGGACCTCCACTCGAAATCTGGTCCGATCGTCCGCTGCTGGCAGACGACCGGTCATCATCCAAAGACACTTGGTCCGATTCACTTAAGTTCATCTCACCTTGTGTACCCGATGGAATGGGCTAGTTACACACTCGGTGGATCGGGATCGCAGATCGATCTGATTCTGTCTTGAATATGAGACCGTGCTGGCTAAGTGTACCTAGGGCGGAACTCTTCACCCCAGGTACGTACAGACCAGAAACACTTCCGAAAGATAGATTCCAATAGGTCGATCGTCCAAACGATCTAGACCTGACCAATACGAAATAATAGAGGGTAGACCAATCAACCGGTCTAGCCCCTGACCAATATGAGAGAAGACCAAAAACCGGTCTAAACTCCAACCAATGTTAAAATCAGCCAATATGTCCACGTGAAAACCCAATATGCCCGTGAAACTCCACAAACGATATCTCCACGTAAAGACTAATCCAATGAATGGCACGTTCCAAACGTACTTGAGTTAAAGTGTCGAGATCGCCAAATCGTACTCCCGTCGAGGGACTTCCGGTGGCCAAAGTGCGCGTGCGGCGCGTCCAGGCCGGGTATAATAGGCGAGAGGGGATAATTCAACCCTCTGCCCCCAAACACTCCGCGGTTGGCGGAGGCGACTAATGTACGTAAAAAGAAAACGGCGACCCCTTGCTGTGGTATAGACCAAGACCAAAGCACTTCTACTTAGAAAAACCCTGAAACCAAAAGACTTCTACTTTTTTAGGCCAATCCACAACTAACCAATAATACTACCTCCCTATGGTCCCTAATGTACCCACACAAAATTATGTAAAATACCCAATGTCAGGTGACTCACCCAAGACCTGCGTTCTTGATACTTCTTGAATCTGATAGGCTAAAAAGCCCCCTTGTTTAGACCAATCCGAAATTCGACCAACTGCCTTGATCAAAAGTGACCAAATTTGTTGTACACTTCACCACAGCCGCCCCTGAGTCCGACCGTGTCGCACAACGATAACGGTCTGACCTCACCCATCACTTGACCAACTGGACCTTGGTCACTCACACTTCTTCACCATGGACCAAACATCTTCGACACCTGCGTCAGGTACTTCCTTTACTGCACTTGATCTTCTTATGCTTCCCTTTGACGCTTGTTCTTGTCGTTCTTGCAGAAACTCTATTCGTCGAGTCGCCCCACCTTGCTTCGCCTGTCCGGTCGGCTCGGTCTGACAGCCCACGTAACTCTCATGCACTTCAAACATCGGAAGGGTGTAAGACTGAAGCAGACACGCGGATGCAGGATATGCTCGCAGAAAACATGCGTCTCAGTACCCAGGTGTCCCACCAGGCAACACGAGGTGCGCATCTTTGGTCTTTATCTTATACTCCTCTTGACCCTCGTTTGTCTTCAGCTCTCATCCCTCCCAGCGTAGTCCAGGCGATAAGTGTCTTGGTTGATGCCGATAGGCAGTCCGGCGATGATGTTGACCAGCTCCGACACATTTTGGAGGAGCTGATAAGCGCGCGCCATGAGCTGTCCCGTCTGGAAGCTCATCAGTCCCATCTCCGGGATCAACTTGCACTTGTTCGTCGGCAGCAGCTGGACGGACAGTTTGACGCGACTTCACTGTGCATGCAAGGCGAAGACCTCGCGCGACGCATTGCCGAGTTGCAAATTGCGATTCAAGACCAGACCGGGAAGGTCCGGTCCTGTCAAGACAGGTCCGACGCTTGGACGCAAGAGTCGGGTCGTCGTCAGGTGGCACTAGACCAGTGCCGCCAGCGCTTGATGAACTTGCTACCTCCGTGTTCGACTGCTTCCTCCAGCGTAGATTGGTCCGCATCGGCAACCTTAGTCGCCTCGGAGCAAGACCAAGACCGTTTGCAGCAGGACCAAGACCGCTTGCAGCAGGACCAAGACCGACACCGTTCATTGGCTGATATTCAGCAGCCCGAAATCGCACACAAATCGAAGAAGCGTGCGGACGCGCCGGGTAGCTCGAGGGCGCGGGGCACTGCGCGCGGACCCGGAATCGGGGGGAAGCGTGCAGTGTCCCATAAGCGAGCCAAGACACAGACGCTTCTCATGGACCTTGACTCGGACATGGACGACATCTACATCCCCTCGGAAAGTCGAGCGCCCTCGCGCCGTACTGCAAGTCACATCCAGCACACAGTGGTCTCGTCTGAGGAGGACTCCAGCGAAGGGTCTGGCGATTCCGAGTTCATGATCCCCATCCAGTCCAAATCACAAACGAGTTTGCGTGACAGTTTCGTCCATGTGGCGTCTACAGTGGGGTCAGAGCATAATACCGGTCTTCCAAGTGACGCTGCACCAGTATCGACATCCGCGACTCCGGCGCCTTCGGTTCTCCCCGGGACATCCGGGCTTCACAAGTACGCCTTATTGAAGAACATTTTCAGAGCAAGCGCAAGCGACGTCGAATTCGAGTGGGCGAGGCTTGGCAATCCCTGTGCCAGTACATTTTGGACGGGATGCGAGCTCGCGATTGTGACGTCGACGTGTTCTTGTACCCGGTGTTCCTCCACATGCCAAGGCGTCGCGTTGAGAAGACCAGACTGCTGGCCGACGACGGCACATGGTACCCCGGTCTTGATTGCGCTGAGCCGGTCGCGGACCTCAAGGATGCTTTGGCCCAGCTTGACCGGAAGGACCCCTGGCGTAACCAGTTTCAGGATCAAGTGGAACATCATCCGTCAATGGTCATCGGCCGTCTGTGGGGCGATAGCAAGTGAAGTCGTAGGTAGTCGACCAGATAACTCGTAATACATGTCATCATTCTTTTCATATGTCCGATCGTCAAATCACTTGAACTAATTTTACCACTCTCTCCATAGTTGCACCGAACACGTTATCGTAAACAGTTCCACTCCCATCACGAAAAATAGTCATCACATTCATCATTCCGCTATTCCAATCCGTCGCAGTTCATCACAATTTCACATCAACTCCGGACCTTCCACATCTTCACACCTGTCTAGACCGATCGATGCTACTGCGTGTCTTGGTCTTGGTCTTCATGGGTCTGCATCACTGCGAAGAGATTACGACTGACTCGTTCTCGTTCGAACTCTCGTAGAAGAGACCCACAATTCAAATCGAGCTCGTCGACCCAAGTTGATTC
>JAPDHQ010004603.1:0-23662 GCA_026184515.1 Peronosclerospora sorghi | reverse complement strand
GACACTCGCTACAAGGGACCAAGGGTGGGGAAAAAGCCCTTGCCCAAACCGTCGGGAAACGACTGCTCCCAGTAGGTACGGGGCGCCCTACTGGGGGTCCCCTCAGTGCTGTTAAACCCCAGGGTAGGGGCCGACAGCACAAAGCCCCGAGGGAAAAGGTGCTTTCTAGCACCGAGTTGGTGTACCAGCCAGGTTTGTTGGTCGTACTTGCGGACGTGAAAGACTTTGATAAACCTTGGAGAGTCTTGATAGACTCTGGAGCGTCTGACAACTATGTCAGACGGGCTTCTGTTGAGAAGAGTCGGCTGTATGCCGAGGACCTAGAGGCACGTTCTCGTGACGTTGTCACGGTCCGTCTTGCGACGGGTGTACAGGTTTCTGTACCCAAGGTCTCGATTGACCTTAAGCTGAAGTTTGCAGACTTCGACAGCTGAGAACGCTGCCTAGTCCTGGATTTGGACTCGAGGTATGACCTCATTCTGGGCATGAAGTGGCTGGAACGCTACGAGCCATGGATAGACTGGAAGTCTAAGTCCATTGGATCAACGCATCCGCGGTCGGGTGAAGCATTGGCGAGTCATGAACCCACCTTTTCTCGATCGCAAAAGCGATTCTGGCGTGAGATGCCAGAGATTGGGATGTCTGAAATGATCATTCCCAATGGCGTTAAGGAAGAGTTCCTTAACGAGGGGGATTCGGCGGTTAATCCCCACGCCGTGAACGGCGAGACTGGTGAGTTACATGTGGTAACTCCAGTGGTAGGGGTAGAGACCCCTGTGGTTAAGCGCGAGGCGCTTCCAAGCGAAGAGACCCGAAGTTTGTCTCCTTCGCACGTCGGAAATGATTCCGACTACGCCGTTATAGGTGAGACCGGCGAGTCACCGGTAGTAGAGGTAGAGACCTCTGTGGATAGGCGCGTGGCGCTTCCAATAGATGGGGCAATTGACTCCCCCCATCTGGGTCTCGGGATGAGTCCCGAGGCCAGTAGTCAGCAGTCCTACAGGATGCTGAATAGTGTGACAGGTGTTGTAACAGAAGGCGTAAGCTTTGAACGGTTGCCTCGGGTAGGCGAACTGTTATCGTTGGAAGAGATGTCCTTCAGAGGTTGGGAACTGCTTTGAAAGCAGATGAAATCGACGAGGTTGTCGTATTACGTCCGGAAGAGGAGTTGAAATCCTCATCTACGATGGACGAGTCAGTTTTGGTGCAAACCAAACAGGCATTGAATGCCCGAAGCGGCCTCAAGATCCTCGAGGATCCTGAGGACCGTTATCATTCCTTATTAAAGGAATTTGGAGATGTCATTAGTGACAACCCGCCGATGGGGTTACCACCGGATCGGGGAGTCCGACATGAAATTGATTTGGTTCCTGGAACTAAATACTGCGTCACTAGGCAGTCGCCTCTCCCCAAGGAACAATGCGACGTCATAGACGCATTCTTCAAGGGGAAAGAAGAGGCAGGGATGGTACGGGAGAGCAAGTATCCCCATTCATCTCCCACTTTTTTTGTACGTAAGCCGAACGGAAAGTGGCGCATTGTGTATGCGTACAATAAGCTGAATGCAGCTACTGTACCAATCCAAACTCTGATTCCTCGGAAGGATGTCCTCCAGAACAATATGGCGGGCTGTAATGTTTACAGAGCCTTAGATCTGGTGGACGGGTATTATCAGGTGCTCATGCGAGCATCCGATATTCCGCTTACAGCGGTCAGCACGCCTAGTGGCATGCTGTGGGAGTGACTTGTTATGCCACATGGGGCTTTCGAATGCACCAGCGACTTTCAATCGCTTGGTGACTCAACTCTTCCGCCCTCATATAAAGTACGCTCAGACGTACTTCGACGATATATTCGTTCATAGTCGTGCGGAAGGCGACTCGTATGATGTTCAGACGCACCTTATACACCTTCGAGCGGTGCTAGAATGTATGCGAGAGCATAAGTTATATGCAAACGCATCCAAGTGTATCTTTGGTGACGAGTAAATTCCTTTCCTCGGATGCTTCATCGGTAAGGATGGAGTGCGGGCGGATCCAGCGAAGTTGAAAGCCATTTTGGAGTGGCCTTCGCCTGTAAATCTTAGAGATTTACGGAAGTGGCTTGAATTAGCCAATTATCTCCACAAATACAGCGAGAAAAACGCTGAGATGGCGAATCCATTGACAGACCTTCTTAAGAAGGACGTTGATTGGTGTTGGGAAACCAAACACCAAAATTCTTTCGAAGCGGTTAAGGGGAGCTTATTGAAAGCCACCGTTCTTTCTCTACCATATTCTGGTAAACCATTTAGCGTCGTCTGCGAAGCCTCCGATTTCGCAATCGGATGTGCTTTGTTACAAGCAGACGATGTGGGACGGGAACGCGTGATTGCGTTTGAGTCGAGGCAGCTTAAAGCTGCAGAACGGAATTATCCCGTTCATGATAAGGAGCTACTTGCAATGAAGTATGCTCTTGTCAAATTTAGGGTTCACCTACTCGGCTCAAAGCCGTTCGTGGTTTATACTGACCACGCGTCCTTACGGACAGCGACAAAGTCGCCTCATCTCTCGCAACGGATGGCCCGTTGGCTCTCCTTCTTTGCGGAGTACAACTTTGAGGTTAAGTATAAACCTGGCAATCATAACGTGCTTGCAGACGCGTTGTGGCGTCGTCCCGATTACGAGCGCGCTCAGGCGACATTCGTCACCACGTCTGTGGTGGATCGCATACGCCAGGCGTATGAGAAAGACCCACAATGTACGGCGATTATCAGCGCGTTGGGTGAAAAGGGTCTTGGCTCGTCTGAGACAACCCTGTCAAGTCGAGCTAAAGATCGTTTACACCGTTACAGGTACTGTGACGTTCTGCTATATTATAGCACGAGCGCGGAGGACACTCCGCGGGTGGTTGTTTCTCATGATGAGGAACTGAAGTATAGAGTCCTCTTTGAGGCACATGACGCCCCTACCGGGAGTCATTTATGTCGGGATAAGACCTACAGCGCTTTAAGCGCTTTGTATTGGTGGCCCAACATGTACAAGTGGGTCGGTGCGTATATACGCACCTGTGAGACGTTTCAGAGGGTTAAATCCTCTGCAAGTTCAGCTGCGCCTTTGGCGAGCTTATCGGTTCCAACGGAGTGTTGGAAATCCATTAGCATGGATTTTATCTTCGGTTTTCCAAAGGATAAGGCCGGGAACACCGGCATATTGGTCTTTGTAGACCGATTGAGCAAGATGGCTCACCTGGTGGCGGTGCCAGAGTCCATAAATGGACAAAGAACAGCAAAAGTGTTCCTAGACCGTGTCTTTCGACAGCATGGTCTACCCGATCCCGTTGTGTCGGATCGGGATCCCCGTTTTACGGTACAATTCTGTGGAGCGTTGTTTAAGGTGCTAGGCACCAAGCTCCTCATGTCCACTGCGGATCATCCGCAGACGGACGGTCAGACGGAACGCGTTAATTGCGTTGTGGAGCATATTCTTCGGAGTTGATGTCCGGATTCTCCAAAGAGTTGGAGTGAGATGCTCCCGATGGTTGAAATTACTATCATCAATTCGGTACATGCATCTACGGGGTTTACCCCGTTTTACGTGAACGGATTGGTGAATCCGAGGGTTCCGTTAACGCCACGTGCGTGTGGCCCAGGGCTTGAGGGGGGAGGATTCCCCGATGTCAGCCCTGTATCTGTGCGGAAGCACATCGATAAGTTTTTATCGACGCGCCTTAGTGTCTTACGACACGTCTGCGATGACATGGTGGAAAGCCAAGACAAGCAGAAGGAGCAAGCTGACCGCAAGGGGTGGCGTAACTAAATGATATATAAAGTAGGAGAAAGTTTTTTATTAAACGCTAAAAATCTTCCTACACATGCAGTTTCAAATGTGTTGCGCAATAAACTGCGCCCCAGGTTTGTGGGGCCCTTCAAGGTATTAACCCGAAAGGGCTTGTCGTATACCTTAGACATCCCGAAGGCGATGCGTACGCATCCAACCTTCTATGTGGGTATGCTTAAGCCATACCGGAACCCTAAGGCGAGTCCCATCTCGGAGGAGGGTGAGAAGACGGATAGCCGAAAGGCGCGACAGGTCGGAACATCTCCGACAGGGTGGAAATACGACCCTGAAGCTCCTCAACGAGAGATTCGAGAGAGGCAAGCCGCCCCTCGATGCGTTCATTCGCACTCCCTTCGTTGCGGAGTCCGTCCTGAGCATCTTGGATGCGACGGCTGTACCGATCACAGCGCTCGTGGAAGTCACGTCGCAATAGCGCGACCCCCTCCTCCAGTGCTCGATACGGAGGGCACTCCACATTACCATGTGGAACGCCTGATGGCACGACGCCATCACCGGGGTGAGACCCAGTACCTGGTGAAGTGGAAAGGGTATCCACATTCCCAGAGCTCGTGGGAATACGAGACTCCCCTGCGGCAGGATTGCCGTGACGTCCTCGACGCTTTCGAGCGGGAGAATACCACTGAGAGTCAACGACCAAAGGGGCTGAAGAAGCCCCTTCACTCCCAGTAGTTGGGAGTTCGCTGGAGGCAGATGCTGTGCTTGAATTTCTCTCCGGCACCACATCGAGAGCAGAGCGCGTATAATAGGAGGCAGGTAGTTGCCCTTGCGCTTTGGCCTGAGCATAGGCCAAGCGTAGCGCCCTCTCTACCCGAACGCCGTGTTCGGAAAAGCTGTTGTAAAGCGCATCGAAACTGGGGAGGCGTTTATCCCCTTCCGCCCAGGCGAGGAATGCCTGTTCTGCGTCTTCGACGCTTTCGTCCCTCAAGAGAACAAAGGGAATCTTGCGGATGATATCCACGAGGACACCGCGTGCCTTCTTCCCGAGGCGCGTTCGATAGGACTTAACGGTATAATGTTTGGGCGTTAGTCGTCGGGCCCGGAGTTGTTTCCGATGCGCAATTTCACGCGGCAGTATAGCCGCTGGACCAGGGGTATAGGAGGATAGACTCCTCTTGACCGCCTGCTTAGCCCTCTTTTGAGGGTTGCGAGGTCCCTTCCGTGCCCTTACGGCACGTCGGGCCTCTTGAAGCAAGGACGTTTCATTGGTGGTGGTCGCCTGTGGCAACCTGGAGCTTTAACCCCTAGCGGGTAACGGTGGTGCACGAGTTAGTGCGTTTTCCCCACGTGTGGGGAATGGGTTGGATGTCCGACAGCGCCGTTCGGCGCTGTCAGCGTGGCCAGCCGTTGGGGAGATCTCCCCAAGGGCATCCACTTCCGAGTTGTCGGAATAGTTTTCGTCCATAGATCCACTGAAGGTGTACAATGGACAGCCAGAGGTACTGGCGTTGGACTTCTACAACAAGATTTTGATTATTGCGTAAGCAATAGTCTTGATGGGGGAGGATGTAACGGGGTTACATTTGAGTTACATTTAGTGTTGGTGTACATGAGTACACTACGGTTGAGGTCAGTATTGAGCGGTTTGAAAGGTTTCGAACCTTTGTTTATTTTAACCAATGAGGGCATGAGCCCTTGGGTGGTGGTGTGTCAGCCATCCACGTGTCGGTACACAGGTGTGTACATTACATTTTAGCTAGGTACGAATTGGGTATATTCTACTTAGTATTACATATAGTTTACATTAGTTTAAATTAATTTAGGCTAATTACATATTAAATATATTCAGTTTACATTTCACTCTAAAGTGCAGACGCGCGACCTCGACCGGTCGCGCGTGCACTGAGTGCCGTAGGTAAGAGGGAGCCCTCCCTTTACTTACACCCCGTAAAGGGAACACAGCCGCTAAGGCTAATTAGTAAACCAACCCGGGAATCTTGGCCCCGAGTAGGAGATCTCTCCTACTAAGCCCTTTATAAGGGCGTATCAGATAAGTAGCGGTAGTTACCGCTTTAAGGAAGAGTCTTCCTCTGTGCGCTAGCCGCACCGTTCGTATACGCACCGGCTACAGGACATCTGCATATGCCACCCGCATTTCCGCCACCCGCACCCGGTACCAGCCCTGGAGCCTTCCATGGAACCCGGTCTACATTCGCGCGTGGCATTTCGCCAACTTCCCTGCCCTCGTCATCAGCCAAACGTGCAGAGTAATCTTCTGGACGAACGGACGGTAGTTCCTTAAGCTCTCCCGGAACTCGTTATCTTGCACATGTACTGGGGAGCCTTTTCTCGACCCATCCGATACGCTAGGCAAAGAACTTCTTGTCTGGGCTTCCTCTACAGACGCTAGGCAAGTTTGGACTTCTTTGAGTCCGTTTAAAATCGTCTACAGGGCATTATTCTGCCTTGCAGACTAACGTTTTCAACTTGTTGTTTCTCCTCAAAATTGTCCATTTCCACAAGATCGAAATTATCTACACGATAAAAAACAAGAAAACCTTTAAACAAAGTGCCTTTCAACAAAAAAAGGATACAAAATCGAAAACAAACTTAAAAGACCAGAAAAATCTACGAGATAATCACTCTAAGCTTGGGATCATAACCTGTAAAACCACAACACTCAAGTTGTATGTCTTGTAGATATCTTAGACTACCTGGTCTGAAAGTTTTAACCAGGTAGGATCTCTAGCAGAGACGGACTGTTACGCGACGCTCGCCACGCGGTAGAAGTTTCAGATGGCTCTGTTCAAAAACATAAACGAAAAGAATGTATATCATGTAAAATTACTTAGGTAAAAAAAAACAATCCTAAAATGTTTAAATTGGGCTAAGACTTAAAAATATACATTTCCATTTCAGCCAATGGAGTTTTACCATCATAAAAAGACGTAAAGGGCAAAATAGCTACATGTATTTCTTACAGGTTAGGCCGGGTTCATCAAGATTCTGAAGCTGTGCACGAAAAGTTATCGGATGCAGAAATATTCCCACGGCTTGGTGGCGCTTTCAAACAATGGGCTTTTTATGGAAGCGATTTATATCACTAAGATTTCATGGTTTTGCATAGACGGAAAGTTCGGAAGTCGGAAGAATAAGATGCGGTAGAATTTGGAAGGAATGGCCCCCGAATATTTTCCTTCGAACATTGGAACGTGGTGGAAGATGTCTCCCTATTTACATTCCGCCCTGTATCAAATGTATAATGCTTTTAAGGTGAATATCTCTCACCATCAAGCGGTTATGCAGTTTGCCTCGGAGAAGAGTTAAAAAGGACTTGGACCGAGCACTACCTTTATCTACTAGCATAGGCCCGAGAAAGTGGATCGAGTGAAAAGTTAGTAGTGAAAAATATCATGAGTTTGCTCCGCCCCATTTGAAAATTGCGATCACGGCCAGGTATGATCCGATGCGTTAGGAGAACCAGTGCCACGCCCAAGATTGATCACATGGGTACAGAAACTAGAGGATGATATCTTTAAGGGCAGAGATTAAATGAAAATGCACGCGACCTCGGTAGTTAAGCCCCAGCAAAAGAAGACGTGATTTCTATGTGAAAACATGGGCAATATCGGGCGTTTGTCCCCAAAAAGGAAAAAAAAGAAGATATGCTATCAAGAAAAGGAAACTAAAAAAACCGATCGCATATGGAATCGGAAGGTCACCTTATCGACGGCGGAAATGGTGGAACAGGCCTTGGCAGGAACGATTGCTAGTGATATTTTACCCGAAAATTTATGGTTTATTGACGCGGTGCTAGTCGACACCTTCTCTCCGACGAGAGTATCTATAAAGGAGTCGTCGATTTTATACCAAGTGATGATTTGACGCTTCCAGATGGTGGCACGTTATCTGTCTTCAAAGTCGGAAAGATAAGAGTGCGCACACCAGGGGATGAAGCTTACGATTATCGAATTACCCGAAGTGTATTTGGCTCTCCACTTTCCAACAAACTCATATTACTTGTTAGTTACGTGAAAAAGAGTGCACTTTAGGGGATAATGTAAACTATCTGGTTGTTAAATGAAAATGAAATTTTGTTCCGATTGAAATATGTGGTTCGATTATCGTTGCAAATTTGATGCTGAAAAGTCAAGCCGATGAACTAAACAATTTTCCAGAATGTTGCTGAATACTGTCGAAGAAAGTGCGGGATATTATTTACAAAAGGGCAGCCTTCATCATTTCCACGTAGGCTTGGGTCATTTGGCATAAGACACAGTCGTAAAATCGCCAAAGACCCCAGGTCTGGCATGGTCTTGACAGACAATAGTCGACCAAATTGCCTGACTTCTACGGAAGGCAAGGGAACACGAAAGAACCAACCGAAGAAAAATTTGAGAAAGAACCCGCCTATTAAACGCGTTTTGTGGTGATCTGCAGTGACCTAAAAGACGACGCGATAGGCGAGGAAATTGTTCCCTTATTGGACTCGTGAATTACTATTCTAATTACGTGCGAGTTTTCGCTGCTCGTACAAACAATCGAGCAGCGAAAATGTTTGAGCATTTCCTAACGTTTTTGAAAATAAATTGGAATGTCGAGTTCATGTGAGGCGGATGAGTATACCCAACCGCCCTCCGACACGTGCCAATTGTCTCCAATGAGATGTTAACTGAAAAAAAAAACTTTGACTGATGGATATCGCCGTTTTGGTTCATCCCTCAAGGTTTGGAGGGAACCGAACAAAAAAAGCCCTCGCAAACATGCATAGCCTGCCCTAATTCTGGGGAAAATGATGAAACAAAGAGGTTCAATGTACTCCTAGTCAAGGATTAAATGGTTACTAGCACCTGGAATGCCAGTGATATTTAAACGCTAGACAAAGATTGCAAATAATCTTAAAGTACTGACGAGGAGGAGTTGAAACATCTTGAAGAAAGAAAAGCCGGAATAATAAGCATCAAGTCAATAAAAATTCTGAAATTAATAAAGTTTCGAATGGGATGGAATTTAGACTGATGAACGTCCTAGAGGTCTGGATGAAAAACGAAAAGACCCAAGGCGATTGCCTTGAAAACTTAAAAAGGAAACAGGACCCGACAGCCTGGGTGTATCGATTTAAGTTACGTCAAAACCTAGCGTGAAACATGTTTCGAAATCAATGAAACAAATCAGAGCGAAATGTTAACTTATGAGAGTGCGAAAATGTCGTATCGGAAGTGGTTCACGTGTGGCAGTCCCATATCCGAGATCCCTCAAGGAAGCCCATAAAAGCACAAATGCTGACATCTAAAAGTGGATGAATAAGCTGAATTAAGATCTCTTCAGGATCTGGGAATCTGCAGGTTGGTAAAGAGGCGACGTGGAAAAGAAATATCTGCCAACAAAATGGGTCTATAAGGCTCTGATGGTACCATTGAGAGGTACAAGGTCCGTTTGGTCGCAAGAGGCGACAAAGAAGATTTTCAGCAAGACTATTTTTTCTCGTTTTCCACAGTTATGGATATTAACAATGTGAATGTTATCCTTGCAATAGCTCAGATTCGTGTGTGCGGTGATGTGCGATGTGCCTATTGCTTACCCAAACGAAAAAAAACAATATATACGACATACATCTGAAGTTTCTGCACGGTACGGAATACCCCGAAAATGTTTGGTGCGGAATCTAGTGATGATCTATAACTGCAATTACGAAAGCATTTGTATGCTTAGAAACAAGCTGAAGGATCGTTCACCAATTGCTTTGTGAGATCTTACAAAGAATGGATTTCATACAGTGTGTCATGTGTCACGCACACCTGTGTTTTTTTAAAAAAGTTGAGCAATTCTACCGTTTTAGTCGGAGCTTACGTTGACGACTTTTGGCAACGGGGACTCCGATTGAAGTAGTCGATGATTTCTCTAAGATATGAAAATTCTTTAATTGAAATATTTGTTTAAAATTGAGCTGTTCTTGGGTGATTTCGTCACATTATACTTTCTGAAACCAACCAACTTGGTTTGGCCCGGGATCGAACCCGCGACCTTCCGGTCCCGTAGTGAGAAGTGAACCACACGACCACAGTCGGATTATAGATACACTGGGGTTATTTAATTGACTGAATTACACAGGACCCACCGTTTCCATTAAAAAAATCACAGAATCCCACTCTTTTTTCAAAATTCACAGAAACCCACGGTTCTGTTAGGGTTACGCCCCATCAATAATTATCCGCATCACTAATTGAATGTACCTGGCGGGATTTTGAAAGGTACATTTCAACAATGAAGTTTACGATGAAGCGCTGGCGTGGCCTAGCGACATGGAATCGGGGAGTCGACGAAGACTGTGTGGTATCTGTCGCAATGCCTTTGGAGGCGCACTGTTCAAATTGTACCATACCAGGCGATGACTGCCCACCTGTATGGGGAGCTTGTAATCATGATTTTCACATGCAATGTCTCATGAAATGGCTCGAGTCGCTGCATCTATGCGCCAATATTGCCCCATGTGTCGACAAGATGGAAATTCCGCGATGACTGCCCACCTGTATGGGGAGCTTGTAATCATGATTTTTACATGCAATTTCTCATGAAATGGCTCGAGTAGCTGCATCTATGCGCCAACATTGCCCATGTGTCGACAAGATGGAAATTCCGCAACTAATAGCGCAACATGACCCGACAATCTACAAGGAGTGATACAAGAAAATATCCATCATTTATATTAGCCACGCTTTTTTCATCTCCTAGTGCGGATGCACCACTGAAAGCGACAACAGTGCCGCATTCCTAGCAGGAAACGCCGGTGGCTTGCTCACTGATGCAGCGTTCGCCACAATTTGAAATTATGTAACAATTTCGGTCACATTCAACCAGATCCGAGTGCGCAGTACACTTTCTCATGTTCGGATGGCCTAGTACGTAGCCAGTAGTATCGAGTCAATGATGTTGCAATCGATTTGAAACCTCGTGACACGTCATAAATTAAAATCTAGCACCAATGGTACCACATGAGTCTAAACATTGCCATTTTACCTTATGTGTAGGGAACTCAAACACGACAGGCAGTTGTCTGCGCAAACATGAATTATACTTTACTTCAGTGCTATCTCCATACCGTTGTATGGAATCACAAATACCCCGTACACTTCCACAATCATGTTGTGTCAGCTACTACAACGTCTAAGATCGTTTGTTGCTGGATGCTCGCTCGACCCCCAGCACTCACAAGACCCGCGAGTTGTCGGCCATTCCTGTACGACACAAGCATATTTAGAGTGTGACCTCCGTAAGTTGTAATTAAAAAAAAGAGAAAGAATTTAATGCATCACATACAGCCGCTTGAGCTCGCGCACGTGCGTCACGAGCGGTGAATCTTTTGCTCCGGTACCAAAAGAAAGACATTGAGTAATGGGCTAATGTTCATATATATGTACTAGCATAGTGACCCGTTGTACCAACGGGGCAACAAATTTAATATTTGTAACACTGCAGAATGTAAATTGGGGTTGATCTGAGAAAAATTCGAAGTCACGGCAAATATATATATACTATATATTTTATCTAATTGAGCGCCTCTTCATATACAACGTTTCGCATGACGTGCACGCCTGCTCTGTTCTCAACAGGTAATAGCACTTTTATGTGTGCGGGAGACGTTGCTCTTGAGAATGCAACGTATAACTGGCCGTGCGAGAACACTTCTTGGGTAAGATCAATCCCAAGATACTTCAGCGTCTGCCCTTGCGCCTTGTTAATTTTCATTGCATATGCAAGACGAACAGGAAACTGTCTGCGCTTGACCTCGTAAGGTGGCCTGCATTCTCCGTCGTCAAAGGGATGCGTGGGATAAATGCAACGTATCCTGCGTGATCGCCAGTCACGACTTCCGCCTCAATGACTCGAAGACTAATCCGTCGAACAATCAGCCGTGTACCGTTGCAGAGGAGACCATGCGCCCGATCCAGATTACGTAAGAGCATGATGGGGGATCCAATTTTCAGCTAAAGTATATGTGGCGGACATCCACCGGGCTCTAACTTGTTGATATACTCGACGGGTATGATGTTCGCGCCCGCAGGATCTACGATAGAGTCCGCACTTCGAAGCTCATGCAAAGATCCGGGGAGCATCTCAAGGATCTTGTTGTTGATCCGTCCCACCATTTCATTGTGTGGCGCAAGAATGGCTCGCTCGCAGAGGAATTCTCGCTCGACGATAGGCCTGGTATGCAGTAGTGGGTATACAGCTTGAATAAGACTTTCCTGATCTTCTTGCTGAATAACCATGCTCAATGGACAGCGGATTTATTCGGAATTGACTTGTGGAAGTTTGTTTTCTCCCATCTTGAGCAGCCATTGAGCAAAGGATTCCTCTCCGAACTCCTCTCGTGGAACATTGCCAAGTACTGCCGTACCCATATTGGTCTGAAGCTGAAATGTGGTGACGTGCTGCCAGAGATGAGACTCTTTGATTTATGCAAGAACAACTTGCGCTCGTGATCCTTTTGGAACGACAGGCAAAACTTGACGAAAATCCCCAGACATCACAAACACAATTCGTCCGAACGGCTCGTCCACGCCAGTAATATCTCTCAAGCTGCGTTCGACAGCTTCGAATGCAGGCTTATTGGTCATTGGCGCCTCGTCCCACAATATGAGTCTGGTCCGTCTGATGCGTTTTGCAAGGTCCGTCTGACGCGTGATGGCGCAGAGTGATGTATTTGTTAACTGCAGCGGTATCTTGAATCTGGAATGTGCCGTCCAGCCCTTTTCAAGAATAAGTGGAGTGATGCCTGATGAGGCGACAGCAAGCGCAATGTCCCCATTTGCACGTACTCGCTGGAGCAGTGTGTTCTCCAAAAACGTTTTCCCTGTCCCCCCAGGGCCATCGATGAAAAAGACTCAGGGTTCACGGGCTTCATATGTGGAAATGATTGCGTCAAAGGCACTTCGCTGATCCGGGTTGAGCATGGGCACTGCCTCCTCAAGCTGCTGTTGGAGCAGAGGTATGTCATTGTCGATTTGATCGCGTATCAACCGGTTTCATTCAACGTACAACTCCTCCATTGGAACAGCAGGATCTGGGAGTGCGAAATCCCCTAGATGCTTGCCCATAGATGTTGCCAGATCATCCTCTATGAGGTGCATATCCAGGCTCGTGATCTGTTCTTCCGTTGGATCCACTATTCCACGCTGTCGAAGACGGTGTGCGCAATCGTCTGTCAGACATATCTTATGATTTTCCCAGAGCTGTGCGGGGTCTGCAGGGGGGCCGTGGGTTAAAATTGTCACGAAGAGAGACCGAAATTGTGCTCCAGTTTGAATACCCGCTGCTTCTCTTCAGCACTGATCCCATTCTTCATCTGTTCGTATAGACCCCGGGCCACACATACAGCTTTGAATGTTTCGTGCACGTGTCCGTTAAATATCTTGAGATCATCAAATGACGTCGCTCCGCGAACCCAGTGAGTAAGTTTCGTGCAAAGTATCGCTCTCCCCCAGAGGGTCCAACGAAGTAAATCCTTCCTACCGCGTAACCCTTCTTTCGCACTTTCCATTCTTTGTGTGAGATGTTCCACGTGAAAAATCTGGGAAAGTCTTGATACAGTGTCCGTCGATGAATTTTGCTTGAGCGGTTCATCACCAAATACTCTGTAAGTGTAGTTTTGTGATTGGCCGCCCGCTCAAGAACATCCGCCAAAGACTGGTTGGTGTTGAATGAGATACGCTTCTCATTTGGCAGGTGGACCTGAAGGCGCGTCACTGGAGGAGATCCACCATGCAGTTTGAACTCAAACTGTCTCCGGATCGCTTCAGGAGGTGAGACGTATCGATAGTTGATGTACTGTTTCACTTCATTGATAGGTACCTCAAGTACCCTGCTGTTGCACAATCATGGCCCTTGTAGACATACTTGAATAGATATTTGACTGCCTGAAGTGTTGAGCAAATCTACGTTCAATAGTGGGATTTAGCGCTAATTGTTACACACTGTGATTACACAGATGCTTCAAATACCACTCACCTCAACGTTGATATGCGCATTATACTTTGAAGATAGCCAAAGATTATGCGGGACTATCCAGAGGTTGTCGATAACATGTCCTTTGGAATCCAGAAATGTTCGTCCATTGTTGCGACGGCGGTACATGGGGTTCCCATCATCGTCGGTGCGTGTTGCTTCATTGAACGTGCGAGGATACCGTTTTGAGCAGTTGCCATCAATCTACATGGTGCCGAAGGTTTTGATGGACCGCAAGGCCCGTGTACCAAGCATTTTTTTACGGTGGCATATGCCGGAGGGTGCAAGTCCGGGTTAGGAATCTCAGCCGATACCATACTATCGATAGCCTCTGGTGTCGCCAATTTAGATTGCCCGTCCAAAATGATGAGTATATGCACGTGCGGCAGACCTCGCTTCTGGAATTCAACAACCCAGACTTTGGCTACAAGTGCACCAAATGACCCCTTTTCAAGATCATCGAGAAGCTCTTTCAGCTTCAGATGGAACACGCGGCTAACCAAGTGCGGTCTATCGCTTGAGATTTGCCCAGGTAACAGCTCCTGCGTGATTTTCCCACTTTGGATTGCACGTAAACTTTACAAAGAGGTTAGGTGTTCCAAAGGTGCGCACAATTGCCATTGCGTCTTGGTACATCTGCACCATCTGCCGTGGTCCGCCAGTGAAAGTTGAAGGGAGGATTAGCTTTTGGCCAATCTCTGCTGCATTGGTATCCCCCCGATGAAGCGCATCCTGAGCGCCTTGATAGGTGTTCACAAGGAGGTCGTCTTGATGCTGCACAATGAAATTCAATCTGTTGTCATCTGTGCACGCATATCCATCAACAATGAGCTGCTGAAATAGCCGTCCTGCTCGAAAAAGGTGCTCGTCGCGCCGCACATGGAACAGGTACGCGTAAAACTGATTCAATGTGACTCGCTTAGATCTTTCGCGTCCCGTTAACGCTTGTCTGTGCCCTTCCACTGCCGGATTGATAAAAAAATTGTCCACTGTCTTGATTGTAATTGAATCCAGCAAGTGCAATGTTTGGATGCCATCCATCACGCCCGTCTGGAAACAGGAGCACATAGTGCATTGGGAGGTATGAAGGATGCAGGCAATAAATCCTCTGCAATGACCCACCTTGCCTTTTTACAATAATATCGCGGGTTGATGCTTCTCCATACATTCCATCTCCCACCATGATTGCGCCGACCTCGTTGGCGGTAGGTGTATTGTATCGCCGTGCGTCATTTTCACGCAATGTGACTAATCTGAGAGAAAGCTTCGCTGAAGGATCTACAACCAATCGCTGGCGCGCGCTTTCATAAAGCTGAGCATAAGGGTTATGTTCTTGGAGCATCTGTTGCAAGCTTGCCATTATCTCAGGGTTAAGCTGATCACAGAATGCGAGCCGGCTTGCTGCTTGCATTTGCGGATCGTGGATTTACAGCTGTGAGATTTTTGGTGCGTTACCTAAGGCGGGGATTAGGCTTCCAAGCAGGTGATACAGGTCTCCTTGTAGCTGATATGTGTACACATCTCCCTGTGCCAAGCTTTGATCAATTTTGGCGCCAACTGACGTGAAAGCAAGGGCGTTGCTGTACATCCGAATTTGTTCACGGAATAATTTTCCCTTGCGCGTTTGATCCTCGAGGAGATCGCGCAGCGGTTGCGGTGGCGGGCTAATTGACGGAAGCTGCACCTTTCCACCATTAAAACACATGGTGAAATGGGGGTTTCTGCCCGATGATCCCGTTGTGCGTTCTTCTATCCAGTGTAATGCCTCACAATGCACGCACTGCGCACTCATACGTCCTAGAGAGTGCCGTAATTGCTCGCTCCTGCCATCGAAGTCCTGTCGAGCACGTGGAACCTCTGGGATAGCTGCACGTTTGACGGCAGGATCCATGCTCTCCTGCCGATTGACATACACCTGGCGTCGCCGAGCATTTTCTGCCTCCCGCTCCGCTGCTGTCCGACGCTGCCGTCGCTCTCTTGCAAGGCCAGATCTCCTCTCACGTACAGTTTCTGTGTTATCTGCCATGTGTAAAGTCAGTAAGAAAGTCAGTCTGGATCTTATTCTACATAAGTCAGTCAATTCCAGGGTTAGGTAGCGAAAACACAGCACCGTGATGAACAAAAAAATGGTATTATTTTGAGTGAATCATTAAGTAGAACAAATATCGCCACCAATGCCTCTGAGTTCCGCCAGATGCACCGATGCCACCGCTTGCACCACCGGAGACACCACCCGCAGCTACACCTGCAACACAAAAGGCATATCTGATGACGGTGGAAGAATTCTAGAATTTCGTTCTCGAGGCTAAATCTTAACTGCTTTGCCCCAGACAACAATCATACGCTTGTCGTCCAACTACAGAAATTTAATCAACAATATTTGAGTACATGCTACGTCAGAGAAAATCCAACTTCACGCACTTCCTTGTTATTCAGATTAATGCGGGCATCGTCTGCGTTACGTCGCACGTAAAAGATCACGAATCCACAGTTACGCTTACGTGCACGCTCTTCTTCACACCTAGACCACATTATCTCTCCGTACTTTCCAAATTCTGCCTGTAAATACATCAAAACAGCAGCCTCACACGCTATCATTTTGCTTTTAGAAGCGGTCTACATAGGGAGAAACCTCTAAAACTTCCTCAGTCACAGTAGGCGTCAAGTTCCCAGCATACAAATTAGTCGTATCTGGGTTTCCATCATCAAACGATCGTTCCCGTTCTCGCGAAAATCTACGGTAGGGCGGTTACCCATCGATGATCCTGCAGCGCCGCCACCGACGATCCCTACACCAACACATTTTAATTTTATGTTGGTAACGTTAGACATTAAAGGGAATATCTAGCATTATATCCTACATTAACAACTTGAGCGAAGCCGCCCTGACACGTGGCAATTTCACATGTCGGTAAGTAAAGCTGTTAAAAGCGCTACATAAGTCAGTCAATTTCATCCAATCAAAATGAGAGCTACGTACACCAAACATATAGTCTAATGTATACATCGAGCTACACGAAAAGACGGATCAAATTTTATTATATATATATATAGATAGATAGATAGATTAGTTATAAACAGGCGCGCGAACATAAAAAATACTGTGAAATTGGGCGAACTTGTTCAGAATATCTTGGGATCCGTTATTCATCCCCCACCTTTTCTTTAATCAGCCCCCACCCCAAAATATGATTGGTCTTCTTTAAAGGTGGTAGCCTATGATTATATGATTGGTTAAAAGGCAACATCAGAACTTTTTATTTTGTCGGATCAAAGAAACGGGAATTTACAAATAAGGGAGTGATTTTGAAAATAATTACAGATAGGGGAGTGATTCAAAAATATTCACAAATAAGGGAGTGATGTCACTGCAAATTTGCGCGGTACGTAAAGTTCAATCATTGCGTGTCATACTGGGATTGTTCGAAATTCCGATTCTGATTCCGGAATCAGAAATTACATTTTCGCCCCCGTTTCGAACTCGTTGGGGGCGGAAGATGACGATTTCGGCGCGGAACCGGCGGTGCCATATCTCGGCACCGCGGGCGAAATCGAAGCCGCAACTTCGGGCACGGGTCTAGCGCCGGCGGCGCCTATTGCGCATCAATTGGTGGAACGACCAGAGCCCTCTAGCTCTGGAGCGCAGGAACTCCCTCTGACCAAGTTTCGCGTTGTTTTGGGGGTCGGGTCCCTCGTTTTACACCGGAAAATCGCCCCACAGTTGGGCTTGAAGTTTGGTCCGGCCCTATGTTTTGTCTGAGTATAAGGCCGTCAGAAAATTTCGACATTCACGACAACGCAGCCCCCACAGAAGAACACGCCAGCCAAGTTTCGTCTCTTTCGGCTTTCCTAGAGGACTCAAGCCACCAAGCACGCCGTTTGGCTTCCCCACCACACTCTCCTGCTGCCCACCCGCCCGCCGTCGCCTGTGAAGCTCCTGTCCGTTTGTTTGGCTTACCCGGCAGGCGGATGGCAGGTTGCCTGACGGGGTAGCGCCCAGGGTCACGTCTCTTTCAAACGTCTACGACAACGCATCCCCCCGCAGAAGACCTCGCCAGCCAAGTTTCGTCTCTTTCGGCTTTCCTCGAGGACCCAAGACCCCAAGCGCGTTTGGATTCCCCCCCACTTGCCTGCTGTCCAACCGGGTGCAGCTCGGGTCCGCAGTCGTAGCCTCCACTGCTCGCTCACTGGGTGCCTTCCACGGCCCCAGCTACCCAGAGGACGTCTTCAACAGCGACAGCGAGGGCTCGCACAGCTCTTCGTTGGACGACAACGCTGACAGACCAAGTGATGACGACCGGACCAGCCAGGTAGCTGCGGAGCTGCCTGTCAGAGGTTGATACACCGCAGTAGCCGCGGCCCCTCCTATGAGCATGCACGACTCCCCTCACGATGTCGTGTCCACTGCAGCATCTGTGTATGGCCAATATTTACAGACACTTGACGACCGACTCGGCGGGACGGCACGCACGCAGCCCGACCGAGCTGGGTATGCCGCTTCGCTGCCTCGCGGCAGCGACCCGCTTACTTTCACCAAGCCCTGCTCTCATGATGATGACTGCACACCCGGAAGGGTTTGACGGAATCTCAACCTCCAGCGGCGTTGGCTGTACCAGCCACAAATGATTATCAAAATCGAGGACTAATAATAATAACAGTGGATTTACTCGACGACGAAAAGCATGAGCGCAAGGATAACCCATCGTGGAGGTCAATAATCCTAAAGGTTAATTAAGTGTAAGCAGCCAATCATAGTATTACAATCGCCCATATTTATGTGCTAACCTTGACAGTCCCTATTATCGTCAAACCTCTGCAGTTATTCCCGATGTGCAGCACGCAGGCCTGCTACCGAAATCTCTTCCATCACCTCTGAGAACATTGAGCCAAACTGCATGTCGACAATGGCGCGCTGCTTTGCATTTTGCTGCGTAATAATAGCAACCTGAACTTTGCAGGCAAGGCTAACTGCCGAAACCACAGATAGTAGATCACCTGAAATAAATAAATTGTTGGACAAGGATAGGATACCACAATTGATTTGTCATAAGTATTACCTGTTGCCACAGAGATCCACTTTTTGAGAGTAGCATGGGCGCGAAGTTGTGATGTGGCCATAATGGCGCTTATCGCGCAGGAAAGCTTCGACAAACTTCTCCTTGTACACAATCCAAGTTGTTTCAAGGTAGCGCATTGAGGCTGCAGGGTAGGTGATATGCATCGAGACAAGTTGGGTCTCATAAGCTGCAATTGTTTTTGCCGCAACGAGTTGGTTCCAAGCTTTTATAAACTCTTCCCAAGCTTCAAAAGTTTCGAAAGCTGTCCTATGCTTTGCTAGGATGTTTTTGCTGATATGGCAGCGGCATATCAAGCAACATGCGGTCGGAAAAACCTCTAAGAGTGCGCTCATAAGCGCAAGATCTCGATCGGGGAAAAAGGTGAGTGCTGCAACTATGTCATACAGATCAAAGACTGCTTGAATATGGCGCATTGCCCACAGGTAGTCTGCCAAAGTCTCGTTTCGCATGAAGCAATATGCAAAGGTAAATGTGCTGCCTGTTGCAGTGACACCAACAATATGGAGAAGAGGGAGACCATATCTGTTGGTTTGTAGGTTGCATCAATCAACCATACACGGTTGGCGCAGTACTTGCTGCAAATATCCTTTGCCGATGGTGATATGAAAAACAGGTGAGTGAGCTGCTGCTGATATCAACCCGGAAAAAGTAGCTGCTGGCAGTAAGACCATCCAAGAGAGCTGACAGCGGAGAACGGCCTGCCAGCATTATTTTACGTTCTTCATGACGCAGCTTGTAAATATCTTGCGCTGTAGCCATGACCGCGTTGTTCTGACGCAAGGAAGTCACGCTACGTCCGGGGGGCACACCAGCACGGCCCAGTGTCAAAACGGCCTGCCGAGTTTCCTCTGTCAAAGAGCGCCCTTTTGGATGAGCGGTTCGGTGTGCAAAAAGCTCGTGGTTGTGGTCACTATGCGTGACTTGTACCCTCCATCTTTCTTCTTGTTGCCGGATACTGGCCATGAATCGACAGCCAGTTCTACGGCTAGACGAGACACGGGGGGGTTGACTGGGAGAAAGCTAGAATTAAGGCTTTTACTTCGCCTTCTTTTCTGTTGCCTACCCTTTTTGTGCGTTTGACGACAACAACATAGCCTTCACCTTGTGCATTGGCGTCAATTGCTGCTCCTGGTTGTTCCAGGGACGCTTAGGCAAGCTGCAAAGGTGGTGCGAGGCTGTTCATTATGGCTTTGAAAGGAAAATGTTGATAAGACGTTCAAGACGGCTGCGAAAAGTAGTCAAAAAGTTGGTATACTCTCAAAAAGCTTTGATTCATATAAGTATAGGTTGCCTTTTAACCAATCATAGGCTACAATGTCTAAAGAAGAACAATCAATATTTTGGGGTGGGGGCTGATTAATGAAAAGGTGGGGGATGAATAACGGATCTCAATATCTTATTGTTTAATGTAAACCTGGCGCCTTGTGTAATTACTCTTATTTAATCTCACGTGGTTCACCTGTATTCGAATATTCTATATTTTCCTTAATAGTTATTACAGTTATTTGTGCTTCAACCTCGTATTTTGCAAGTACTTTTGGTTTAGTACTCCTACCACTTTTTGAGTATCTTGTTCATCCCTTATTACATGCATTACAGCACCTGAACATAAGAATAGTAATGATTTTGTTGAAGATTTACAAGCGATGTGTGTGTAGTCCGGTATGGGACTACATACAAATTTAAGTGAAGCGCGACCATTGTGGTCACTTATGCATTTATGCATTTTTAGCTACTTTTGAATTTTATATTTATATTTACTTTTATTAGGAGTTTAGGTTAGGTTCTTAAGTACGCATTTATAATTAGTATATTTTTTACCTTAAAGCATGCATTTATATCCTGCTCCCGTGCGCCCCTATCCTAATCAAGTAGGGCGAGCTTCTTTCATAGAAACTTCTTCCCAGACGGAAAGGCACTAACGGCCGATCCCCCAACTCATGTCAACTTTCTACATGTTATGAGCCCTACTAGGGACAGGGGGGGGTACATAAAGTTCAGTTTTAAGTTTAAAGTATAATCGCATCACGTTTCTGTCGTGTAGATTACGCATAACGGTCTCCTGCACTTGTTTGGAGTGACGTCGATTGTTACAAGTAGATTACATTGCTATCGTGTGTTTTTTTTTCGGTTTGTAGCGCATTTTTACCATCGACGAAGGTAAATCGTTTGAACAGGAGGGAGCGTTGAAGGCGCTGCTCTTGCAGGTTGGAAAAATTAATGGCAGGTTAAACCAGATGGAGGAAAAACGATCACAAGGGTCGGGACGGAGTGCTTCTCCGGTTACGGCGAGGGATTTTCCGGTGCAGGTGGTGATACACTCTTTCAAGAAAGTATTAAGAATTTTGCGCCATTTGGGCAGCAAATCACGCTGAATGATTTGTCAGTGGATGAAGGCATAGAGAGGGGCGGTGCGCCTCGTATGGCAATGCCACGAGAAGCCCCTGGTATTCACGAGGGTATGCCAGAAGAAAGGCAAGTGGCTGGGAATTTCGTGAATCCGGGCACACAGCCGCGCCGGTAAAAGATCCCAGAGTTGGTGGTACAAAAGCTTTCTGGAGCAGAAATTTACCCTGGACTTGGCCCTGGATTTCGAGATTGGGAATATGTGTTTATGGAATCATTAGAGATTTCGAAAATCTCGTCTGGCTCGCATGGACCGAGCGGATCAAGGTCAACAAGCTCGGAGAATACCTCGATAGCGCCGCATCGAGATATTTTCGTTCAAACATTGGTGTATGGTGGCAAGTCTTGCAGACTTTTGCATTACGTTTTGGACCAGATGTGGCATGAATAAAAAGTCACGATATCGCAGCACCAAGCGGCACATCTATTCGCTAGTGAAAAAAGACGCGAAACGGTCCTGGAACGAACACTTATTGTATCTGGCCGCGTTGGCACGCGAGAGTGAGTCAAGTGAGAAGCAGGTACTCGATAATTTGGTGTAATATGCGGTTCTGAGCCTGATGCATGCAATCATGACGCGCTACAACCCGACAAGGGCGGATTACATATTAAAAGCGCAAGAGTTGGTAGCGTGGGACCAGGCGGTATCAGAAGACCATATAAGAAGCATAAGGGGGTGTGAAGACAATGCAGGAGAACAAGAAGGCGATTACGTGCCACAATTCTGGCGGAAGAGGACACATACGCCGAGAATTTACAAAAGGTTTGAAAAGCGCAAGAAGCAAAGAAATCGCAAGACGCATAGCAGTTCTGGAAAAGAGTACGGCTTGGCTACTACCGAAACAAGTCCAGAATTGTAGCTGGTGCGTACAAGCACGGTGCGGCTAGCGCACAGAGGAAGACTTTCCTTAAGCGGCGATACGCCGCTACTTAGCCGATACGCCCTTATATAAGGGATTAGTGGGAGATCGCTCTCTCAATCGAGGCCAATATTCCCTGAGTTTCCTGTTAGTAAACACTAACGTCTTATTCCAAGGCTTCCCTTAGTAAGGGGGTAGCTAAGGGAGATTCTCCCTTTTGCTAAAACACTCACTGCGAGCTCGACCGTTCTGGCTTGTGCGCCTATCAGTATTAGTTTATTTTGTAAACTGATTTATTTATAAAATTAGCCTAACTTAATAAACTTATATAAACTATATGCAATACTATGTAGACTAACTTAATTCGTACCTAGCCAAAATGTAGTGTACACCACCTGTGTACCAACACGTGGCAGGCTGCCACGCCTTTACCAAGGGCTCCTGCCCTGATTGGTTACAACAACCAATAGGTCCGAAACTTTCCGACTGGTCAATACTTGACCTTAACCGTTGTGTACTTACGTACACCAACGTAACCAAATGCAACCCCGTTACATCCTCCTCCATCAAGACTATTGCTACGCAATAATCAATTATAGTTGGAGATCCCAACTGCCAGAACTCTGGCATCAAATGAGCAATTATAGTGGTGCTGGATATTCTCCCTGTAACAGGGTTTCATTTGGTTACATTTAGTTATGTTGTGTACGTAAGTACACTACCGTTGAGGTCAGTATTGACCGGTCCGAAAGGTTTTGACCTATTGTTTATTTTAACCAATCAGGGCGGGAGCCCTTAGTGGAGGCCTTGCAGCCTGCCACGTGTTGGTACACAGGTGCGTACATTAATTTCGGATAGGTACGAATTGAGTAAGTTCTACTTAGTATTACATATAGTTTACATTAGTTTAATTAATTTAGGCTAATTACATATTAAATATATATTCAGTTTACAAATAACACTAAGACTGCTAGGCGCACGACCTCGACCGGTCGCGCGCGCAGGGAGTGTATTAGAGTAAGGGAACACCGTCCCTTACCTACTCCCTTTCTAAGGGAATCCTTGTTTCAAGGCGTTAGTTAATTCTAACAGGTAAACCAAGGGAAATCTCGTCCCCGAGTAAGAGAGCAATCTCTTATTAAGCCCTTTTATAAGGGCGTATCGGCTAAGTAGCGGCACATCGCCGCTTTAGGAAAGTCTTCCTCTGTGCGCTAGCCGCACCGTGCGTATACGCACAGGCTACATCTGGTAGCACTTGTAGTCAATCCAACACCTGTGTTGGTAGACGACAACATCCTATGCAAAGAATGAATCAGGACGATTGGGATAGGCTAACCCTCGTCCATCAGGAAGCCTTTAACAGGCTGTTATCCATACTGGGTGACGAAGTCATGCAGCTCCTAGCGGAGCAGGGCCTTGATGCCGTAAAGGCGAGGGTCAACGTCCTCATCGCCCATGAGGCGAATTTTTGTGGAAGTCATTTCACACCCACGGGGGTGCGCCCTCCGTTGTCCTTTAAGATAAAGGAATTCACCGG
>JAPDHQ010004599.1:0-12118 GCA_026184515.1 Peronosclerospora sorghi | reverse complement strand
AACACCCAAATATCTCTATTACTAGCCTAGACCTACGAGGGGGGGGGTAAATTTCACTTAATCCACCTAGAGTTCCCGTGGGGCGCTTACAGCAGCCGAAATCTAGGGGCCAAACGTGAACCAAACGTAGAGAGGTGAGAGCACTGCTCAATTACACTCCCCATTACCAAAAAAGACTTTTCAGAAGAACCGCTGACACAGCGGGCGGAGTTGCGGGGTGAGTTATCAACACTCTACGCCTACCGGTGGGCCGAAAACGCACAAAGTGCTCCCGCCCGGGACGTAGAGGTGTATATTAACTAAAAGGAGGCGCTAGTTGCCATCCCTGAGGTGTCCTTAGTGTTTGGACGCAAAAAGAGAACTTTATTATTGCTTAAAGCCTCAGATCTACCATTTCCCTAATTTCAGCCAATCAGAACCGTCCATTCCAGCGTCCTCCGTCCACCAGTCCACCTGATTCCTCCGTCGTTCGTTTGTGCTCGTCAGTGTTCGCTGAGTACCTGTACGTAATCGTCCCATCTTCCCATGCCCCGTCTATGTACTGTCTATGTGCACCACAGTTGTACACGCAACTGTATACACCGTGACACACACAATCGTATACAATTACGTACCCAATTTGAGCCCGCAATCAGACCAATTAGGCGCATAATTAGGCGCATAAATTAGGCCCAATTATAGCACGCTCTACGACAGCCGCCCCTGATCCTCGTCCCAGCCATACAGCGGTTGGGGCGAGGGTCGATCTAGCCGTTGGATATCATGGATCATGCCACCGTTGGCTGATTTGTGCACACCCATCAATCATGACATCATCGACCTGGTAATCAGCACCCATCACTCTGCCCCTTCTCCCGACGATCACGTCCCCATCTATCAGGCCGTCACCGTTAGTGGTATGCCCCGCGCGATCCAACGATCATCATCCACCAACCGTGGCATCTACGATCAAGCTGTCTCGATCATGCATTTCTGCATTTCCATCATGCAATCGATAACGGACGGCACCCCGGCGAACACCGCCAACGCCCCTGCCCTGGGTCAGGCCGCAGCTGATCAGGCGATCGCTGCCATCAATCAGGCTTACAGCTTACAAGAGGCCCTCCACGCGCGCGATGATCAGATCGCCATGTTATCCGACTCGCTCGCGATGAGCGAAGACACTATCGCGATTGCTTCGGCAGCAGTTCGCTCGTGCCAAACGCGTAGTGGTGAAGCGATATACTGAGATCAAGCCGGCCGCCTTCAAATAGCTCAAGACATTGCGTGACTTCGTTGACACCACGGTCAAAGATCTCCAGACTAAGTTGAAGATCGTCGAAAACGCTGTGGCCGATCAAGAAAAAACCATGGTCGAACAGCGCGCCCAGATCCGGGATCTGGAGAGCCGTCGTGCCCGTGATCGTTATCTGCGATCGGTGCATGAGGACACTATCGCTGTTCGAGCGCGAGAGATGGATAAGCTTCAGAAGCGCATGGCCAAGTTACAAGAGGAATACGATCGGGCTGCTTCTAGGAATCAGCGCTTGGTCGCACAGGCGTTCAAGCTCACCGCCTAGATTGATAAGCTCAAACACCAGTATAATCGCCTCCGGAAGACAAATAAGTCCAATTTCATGAAGCTGGACGAATATACCGCCATCATGGCCCAGGCGCAGGAAATATCTGATCGGGTCGAGGGAGTGTCTGACCGCCAATCTGAGCTGGGTGATCTACACGCCGCATATTCTCAGCTAGAGAAAGAGCTTTCCATCGTGCAATGCCGCTTCGATCAAGTTTCCGCAGAACGCGACACGCTACGCAATCAACTGCAATAGGTTCAAGACGAAGTCATGCAGTTGCGCTCGTTCCACTCGGACCTTCACTCCCAGTTGGATGGTATGTCGTTGCGGATGCAGATCACACCGGCTGCCCTACCCCTCCGGCAGGTTCTGATCAAGCCACATAGCCGGCTGGACTTCCCGATGCTTCTCCAGACGGCTCGATCAGCCGCGCCGCCTCTTCGCCTAAAAGGCGTATTCAGCGTTCCCGATCTTCCTCTTGGTCGAAACGGCCACGCCTCCTTTCCCCCATTTCGTATGCGAAGACGGAGGACGGTGATCCCCCAAGTACTGATCAGGACGATGAAGGCGGATTTCCTGATCCGATCGCTTCCATTCCCTCTACTCCCACAATTAGCGAGTTTGGGAGCGAGGATTTACCTGATCAGGGCTCTGCCGTTTTTTTTCCTCGTACGGGTGATTTAAAGACATTGATCGCGGTGCCCGATGATGCCAGTGACGTCGACATCCTGCCGTGGACTCCAGATCAACTCGGTGGGTTCAATCTGCGCAGCGTCACGGCTCAAGTGGTCTTTGACTACTTGACCCGCCCTGAAGGATGGTTGTTCCCGGCCGCCATGCATGCCCCTCCGGCTGATTCGTGGTTTAGTCATTTGATCACCCAGCCGGAAGTGGAGCTGTTATATTCCCAATGCCCTTGGGGTGTTTTTACGACTATGCTGCCGCCCATTTATTTTCGCTCAGTCGGATGGTTCGCTGAATTTGAGACGAAGTACCGGTCGTTCCTCGACCATCGCGCTCTGGCGATCTGGGAGTCGACGCATTACCTCCCCATCGCGAAAGGCCTTCGCGAGACCGATGACTTCTTCCGGGACTATTACAACGATCGACGCCAACGCAGAAGTCGTGCCGGAGCGACATGGAAGAGGGTTGTGTACTTGTCCTGCGGGGAATGATCGACGGGTGGTGTGATCTCGACATTTTCCTGGACCCGTCGATCACCCATTGTGCTCGCAACCGTCCTTTGAAGTATGCCCCGGCAGCCGATGGGGCGTGGTACCCCGGGTTCCTTTCCGACCCGCCACCTCGGACCCTATTGGACGCGTTGAGGGAGGTTGACGACTTTGAACCTTGGCGGGTTCAATATCGTTTTTCCCGCCAAAGCCACCCTGGCCGTAAAATTCCTCGTATTCGTCGCAAGTTCTTCGGGTCTGGTTAGTCGGTTGATCGTTTCTTCTTTAATCAATAAGAACTCTTGATCATGACATTTCCACTGTTGCTTCCTTACTTTTCGATGCGTAATATAAATCGGTACTCCGTCGTCTCATCTGTCGTTGTTCCATCATCATGTCTCGCAATATCCATCGTAAACACACCACTTCAAGTCATTCATCACTTCTTCATCAATTGTGAGTTTCGTCAATCAATTTCTTCAATTTCAGTCTTTGATCGTAATTCTATGATCAGTCCGCCGATCACGCATTAGTTGGACTCCTTGTCCACTTGCATTACGTCAAACCGAAGTCTGTTGATCCTCTTCCTTTCGAGGTCCTTGATCAGAGCATCACAGTTCAGATACGCCTCGTCTACCCACGACGGCTCGGCATAACCTTTCCAGTAGACTTGATATTCGCGTAACGTTCTTCCATACCTAGTCTTTCGACCAGATCGGACATCGGTGATTCGATCAACTTCAAATTCATCTGGATCTAGCGTCCTTTCCCAGCTGTCCTCGGGTAACAAAGATTCATCGAAGTCAAAACGATCATCTATCCCAACTGTTAGCGCAGTAGTAGGGCTATCTGGAAATTCCATGACCAATTTCAGCTTGAACAGGTGCACTACTGGGAACATACGATAGTCGGTGCCAGCTGTAACCAATCTCACCGCATGATTACCGATTACCTCATCGACTTTGAAGGGTCCATTCCACATGTGCGCCAGTTTCTTCGCGAACCCTTCTTTCACCCGATCAAGGTATAACCAGACCCTTGATCCAGCTTCGATCTTGTGTGGTTTAACTTGATCATTTTGCCTCTCAGCTCGCTCGGCTATCGCTTGATGCAATCGGGTGATCACTTGTTCGCGGGTGTATCTGTAGTCTTTCTGCAACTTATATCTCCACCGACGAGCATCTCGGTCTTTACGACGAATTCCACCCAGTTGTAATGTCGATTCCAACGACGATCGCGGATCCCACCCATACGCCAAATAAAATGGTGTCTCTCCACGAATGCGATCAGGGGTCGAGCTCAGCGCGAATACCAGACGCTCTGCGTCTACAAGCTCCAATCTTTCTGGCCGACATTTGATACATACATCTTTATTGCCCGTTCAATCGCCTGCACTATCCTTTCCGCCTTGCCGTTCGACTGTGGACGGTATGCCATAGTGGCACTCTGATGTTGTTCCACGATTTTGTGAAGCGCACGAAATACTTCCGACATAAAACTCGGTTCTCGATTATGCCGGATCACCTCACTAGCCCCGAATCGTCGAAACACACATTCTTCATAATTTTCCGCGACTTTCTGCGCTGTGAGAGACGATCCATCTTTCGCGATCACCATATCCGTGAGCAGATCCGTCCAAATCAGCAGTTCAGTATGTCCATCCGTCGATCGGGGTAGTGACGGGATATGATCCATGGCTATCACTTGGAATTGGTACGTAGCCTTGATATTCCCCGGCGACATGCCCTTGATCGTAGGTTTGCCCTTCCCCGTCTCGCAATCTACGCATTTTCCAACAAACCTTTGTACACTTCGGAATAGACCACGCCAATGGAAGTATCGTCTGATCCGCTGATATGTACGCCCTATGCCTTGGTGTACTCCTTCCAAGCTCACATGATAATGGTGGAGGACATCTGCATGTAGGGTCTCGGGTAAGACCAGCTTAATTGAAGAGTGTCGATCGTCATGATCATCTTTGTCATCGTTGGCTTTTCCTTCAGCCACATTCCCACAGTAGATCAGCAATCCTTGTTCGTCGACATCGTAGTTGTCATCAATTTTCGCGCAATCCTTTACCTCGTCTGCGCTCAATTGTGAGACGTCATCATACAGATAACTTCGCAAATCATGAATCCATTTCTCTTCGTCCTGCGCCTTTTTCACACGTTCCGCCCTCATCCCGTCTATGGATATATCGGGCCACGTTGACACTCGCGGCTGACGGAGGTTACGTGATCGTGTCATCACTAGCACTTGTGGGTCAGTGGGATATTCATTCCACGTGATCACTTCCGACAACATGTTGAGGTCGGCCAATTCCTCCAGCTGTTTCTCGTCATCAATTTTAAATCTTGTTCCACCCTGCATGGATATAGTGGTGATGTGATCTGCACTCTTATTCCACTCTCTTTTAACATGCACCAGATCATTATCAGTCCATTCGCGAAGGAGGTTAAACGCACGCTGTTGCAACACTTGCAATCGCGGAGCTTTACACTCTATTTCACCGCGCATTTGCCGGATTACCAAATTCGAATCTCCACACACGATCATCCTTCCTTTGGGATATCTCGACAGTAGGTCCAAACTTAAAAGCAATCCATGGTATTCCGCTTCGTTCACCGTGATATCAGATGCATGATCGGCTACAGCGGTCATAATCTTCCACTCCGGTAATTTCCATACGATAGCGCCGAACGCACCTAAACGTCGTTTGACACTTGCAGATCCATCGAAACTAATCACGTAGAGTTCTTCGCCTTTTTCAACCGTAGGAGGTGGTACTTCAATCATCTGCCGCGGTTGCTTTTTTGGTGCGATCGCAATGAGTGCTCATCGATTTCGGTGCGAGGAGTGATACTTTCAGCTAACGCCCCTAGCACCTCCTCTTCTCCCTGTACACATTTCTTGATCTCGAAGTCCCATTGTGATAAGATCGCAGCCCATCTGCCCAGTCGTCCGTCCAGACCGTTGGATGTTAGTAACTATTTAAACGTGGATAAACTGTAGCCGGGTGCGTACACCCACGGTGTGGCTAGCGCACAGAGGAATAATTTCCTGTAAGCGGCGTTCGCCGCTACTTAGCCGATACGCCCTTATAAAAGGGCTTAGTAGGAGAGAGCTCTCCTACTCGGGGCCAAGATTCCCGGGGTGGTTTACAGATAGCTTTCGCTAACCCCTTGTAACAAGACTTCCCTTATAAAGGGAGGTAGCGTAAGGGAGAACTCCCTTGGGCTACAATACTCACTGCGCGCGCGACCGGGCGTGGTCGCGCGCCTGGCAGTCTTAAGTATTTTTGTAAACTGAATGTATATTTAATATATAATTAGCCTAAATTAATTTAAAGTAATGTAAACTATATGTAATACTAAGTAGAATATACCCAATTCGTACCTAGCTAAAATGTAATGTACACACCTGTGTACCGACACGTGAATGGCTGACACATCGCCACCCAAGGGCTCATGACCTCTTTGGTTAAAATAACCAATGGTTCGAAACCATTCAAACCGGTCAATACTGACCTCAACCGTAGTGTACTCATGTACACCAACACTAGATGTAACTCAAATGTAACCCCGTTACATAAACGTGACAAGACAGTTATCGTCTTTCCGACCAGCATCGTGAAGTAAACATCCAAAACCCGTAGAAGCGCCAGAACTTCCTTTTCAACGGGGCTGTAATTCAACTCACCGTTCTTCAATGTTCGGCTGGCGAATGCGACGGGACAATACACTTTATCATGTTCTTGTACCAGCGCGGCGGATACCGCCTATTTGCTGGCGTAAACCACGATCACCGGCGTTTGTTCTGATCAAAGTGGCGCAGGGTTGGGGCTGACGCAATCTTCGCTTTCAACATGCTGAATGCTACTTTCGCCCTGATTAATCGATCACCTTCATGATCCGTATTCTTCTTGCTCAACGATCGGCTATTTAACTCTTGATAATCCATCTCCCTTAATTCGTAGACACAGCGGCATAGATCGCGAAATCTTCAATAAATCGACGGTAGTAGTTCAAGCTTCCCCAAAAACGATTGCATGGCTCGTAAGGTTCCAGGGAAAGGCAAATCAATCAGATCATCCAATTTTTTTGGATTTGTTTCCAAACCTCGGCTAGACACATGATGCCCTAATAGGGAACTTCACTTCGCCCCCAGTACGATTTAGCCACGCTGATCGATAAGTTCCATTGATCGCACTTTTCCAATAAATGCTGCACCTTGCCACACAGGGTAGTCCAGGTAGGTGCAGGGATCAAAATATCATCGATATATGTCCGCCGCTGCGGCACAGACGGGCCCGGTGTTTGGTCGGGCTCTCCCACAGTAAATACGTCAGCCGTTTCGTCAGCACCGTCCTTAACCTTGAGATACCCATATAATGCGTTATCAATCAACCGCCGGTAGATTTGCGGAGCAGTTTTTAGGCCAAAGGGCATCCTATTCCATTCGAACAATCCAAACGGAGTGACAAACGCCGAAATATGACGCGCTCGATCGGTCATAGACACGACCCAAAAAAACACTCGCCATATCCAAAGAGCAAAACCACAACGCTTTATCCAAATCTTCGAGTAGATCAGAGATCGGGGGCATTGGGTATACCATCAAACGTGTGATCTCATTCACCGCGCGATAATCGATGCATAGGCGAATATCGACCCCATTCTTTTTCACGATGATCACTATAGATGATGCCCAGGGTGACGTAGACGGCTGAACGATCTTAGTAGACAATAGCCCCTTGATCAAAGCCGATAACTTCTCGCGAAATTGTGGAGCCACCTTACGACACTTTTGGGCTATCGGGCGCGCATTGCCTACATCGATATCGCAAACAACTCCACGTGCTGCAGGAGGTAGCGCGTTCCCTTTCCCGATCAACAGATGTTTCTTCGACCAAATTATATCGCGAAGCTGATTAATTTCTTCAGCCGTGTTGACCAAGGGGTCTCCAACTAGAAAATCATCTTTAGTCACCTCTTCGGTGCTTGCAGATACTTCGGGCAACGTAGCCAGCTGCTTCTCCAGTTCTTCCACATACAAATCTCCACCTTCATGGTAACAAATTTGATCATCGATAGGGATTACACCAAATTCGCTAGGATCGGATGAGACAGGTGATCACGCGTATCTTGAATATGCGTATCTCTTGCAACAGGTTGTTCAACTCCGTGATGCAAGGTCGGACCTTTCGTCCCCGGCTCCTGATTGCACCGCGCTTGCACCTCTTGCACCTTTTGCGACCTCCGGTTACCAATGCCACAGATGTGACGATCAGGTCCGTAGGACGTTCTAAAATACTTCGAGGAGTAGGATACTCCCTCTTCTCGACTAGGGGACCTTGATCGACACTTTCTTGATCGTCATTCGCAGAATCGGTAGACGCTTGATACGCGAGATTTTGCCACTCCTTGTAACGATTAGACTCTATCGAAACAAATCCAGGGCGACGGGGCACATCATCTTTGTTCATCCTGATACCTAAAATCTTATCGTCTTGCACAATGATCGGATGATCGACGACGTTCGTAACACGCAGATATCGCAAATTACCCACGCCCATAGTGATAGTGGGGACCCAATCTTTTCCACGAGTGATCCACAACTTTCGAGATCGCTGGTCATAAATCCGAACCTCAGCAGATCGACCTACTGGGATCTGTTCGCACTGATTGAGTTTCATATAATTACCACTAGATCCGTACAGCTGTCGGCGCCCCTCCAATGGGATGATCACCTCATCAGGCAAACTTAGCGCACCGTGGGCGATGTCTAATCGAACACCAGCTGGTATCATAAAATCCATACCCAGTATAGCATCTTGACCGACAAGTCTGCCCACCCATGCATGGAAATAATAAACCAACGATCCTGCTAACGTTGATTTTAGCGCGCCCCTCTGTGAGATACGCACTTTCTCCAATGCCGACACATTCTTGTGTTTGACTCGTGTCGATCTGACAACTCACCTTACGAGCAAAGGTTGAGTCAATGATCGACACTTCGGCACCAGAATCAGATAATAGCGTGGCACATTCGTTATTAATTTTACAACTCGCCTTGGCTTGCTTAAACCATTTCTTTGGCGAGTGGCACTTCCAATATCCACGTGATTCACCTGGAAGTAGATCAAACTCCATGATCACCGGGGACCGAGAAAACTCATCAATACAAAAATTATCCAAACGTGGTAAATCAGGCTGATCACATTTATCATTATCTCTTTCTGCTGCTTGATCAGCCCTCTTCTTATCCATATATGCAAAAATACACAAACCAGAACGCTCGTCTCGTACCATATTCCAACCTGGCGATCGTCCTAATTTAACAAATCTTCAGCTTCCTTGGGCAGCATTACAGCATGCTTGGTGGGATTGTACCACTGGCGGATGCGGTTGTAAATTCTTCCATAGGGCACTTGCCCGCATCGTGAACTTCGCCGCATGCTCGGCAGACGTACAAATAATGATCGGTCGGATGTCTCTTCCTGCCACACTTGAGGCAGGTCAGGCGCTTCCAGCAACGAAAAATATTGTGCCTGATCGACCCACAATAACTGCATTTCTTCACCGCCTCTTGATCAACTGCACTTGAATCACTTCGATTACCCGATCGGGACTCACCAGGTTGATCGAGCGTCCCTGGTTGGTCGCGTATAGCAGCAATCATGTAACGGCGCTGATCTCCATCGCTTCCACTGTCATCGGCACTTGATTCTTCACTTCCAGACGACACATTGATCGCGCGTACTGCCTTGGGCGTTTTGCGCTGGGGCAGGTGCCCGCTCATCGCCGAATTTTTGGCGGAATCAGCTGGTACCTACCGCCGCTGTTGGCTGGTACCACTTATTGCGTTCATACGCCCGCAACGTCTCTTCCAGATCCGTAGCGGAATCCAACCGCAAAAAGTGCCAGTTGATCAGCGAGCTCGGGATTGGCCAATGTATCCAGAAAATGCTGCACATGCTCACGTAAGGTCGTAGGCGATCCATCCCTGATCGGCAACTTGGCTCGCAGTCCCGCCACATTTAACCGGAGCAGATATTCGATAGGTCTTTCATCCGACCGCTGCTTCATGTAATAATACTGGCGGGATGCCGACTGAATACTTCCACAGTATTGAACTTCAAACTCATCCACGAGACTTGTTCAACTTGATCGAGTGCCTCTACTCAGCTGGCGATGCCAATTGCGCGCTGGTCCTTTTAATATATCGCCCAGGATCAGACACTTTTCATGATCAGAATCTTGATCCCGCATAAATGCTGACTTGAGGCGACTAATCCAATTCCGCGCTTGATCTTCATCTCCTTCCTTTCCCGAAAATTCTTTTAAATCACTGATCGCTGACATCCGAATCCTGGAATCGTCTCTTGATCAGGCATCCCTGTGTACGCGGACGCAACGGTAGCTCGTCGTGGCAGTGTGATCGGCTCATCTGGGTCAATGTACTCCCTCTGGCATCGCTGATCATGGAACGAATACACGGATTCCATATCAACGTCCTTGACCATCGCCGATCTTCCTGGCTTCAAGTGTTGCTGACGAAGCTAATGCACGGATTCTATGTCGATATCCTTGATCGACGCAGCTCTTCCTGTCTTTAGCTGGCGGTTTTTTGCGCCAACGACTCCAGGTGTCAACTTGCGTCTTTCCTCAGCCAGAAACTTCTTCATATCCTTGTCAAAGAATGTCTGCAGCTGTGGACTTTGAGATACTTGATCATCTTCTGCCTTGATCGATTGAGGTTCCATCTTGATAACCGAAAAGTTGGATTCATCCTTCTGGCAAACTGTCATCCTGGTGATCTTGGGCTCTATACTCCCGGCACTACTCGACTCCACTTCAAGTTCATCGCCTTCGGAAGGGGCATATTGTAACACGATGATCCCGTGTGTTCTGCCACGTTGATCAACGGGCTCGCTTCAATCTTCAGCGGGGAGTGCGAGGGCTCCAACTTAGTAGTTTGGCCCACGATAGGCATCAACAGATGAAATAACTGCTGGGTAGCTTCTGCCAGATCTTCTGGGTCCTGATCAAACATCTCTTCATAATCGTAGGCGCCTGTCGTCAGACCTGCCTGCTTGATCAGGCGTGTTATCCTCAGTACGATCGTGAGCTTGTCCTTCCCATCCGTAACTGGCTGATCGACTGGTCCGTTCAGCTTCCCGCTGATCATGACCCCAAGTAGGCTCATGATCGAATTCGTCAACAAGAAATCTTCCAGTTTTCCTTTATAAACCTTTCGGTAAAACGTTCTCACCAGATCGGCCTCCGTTGGTGGTGTACTTGATCGACTTTCGTCGCTCTCCGACCCAGGCGCCTTCATACACACCTTCGTCTGGTCGGTCTTGTAATACTTCACCACCGGATCCCAATCCGGATCATTATACATATATATATATATATATATGGCGGATCATAACGCAAGTTATGATCCGCATGGGCTCCCGAAGGAGCCTCGGGAGGTAGTTGAGGCTTCTCCTCCTTTATCTTATCAACATTCCTACCCAGGTCCTGATGATCAGCATTTCCTTTCTTCTTCAGGCATGACGACGGAGAACTGCCTTCCGTCGTCACAACATCCTCCTCCTTTTCCACCTTTATCTTCACTTCTGCTTCCGCTTCCGTTTTCACTTTCACATCAGCGCCGTCTTGCGTAGAATAGCGGTGATATACCGCGTCGCCCAAAGATCCGGGCACGCGCACCATTGTGGTGGAGCGGCTGATCAAAGTTTTTTACGCTTGATCAGGCAGTACCACGGCGCCCGGACTGCCGACTAACGAAGGGGGTCCTCCGGTTGTCCTGACTGCTTGTGTTTCTGCTCACCTTGTGTACCCGACGGCTTAGGCGTGGGTCGCTCTCCAGGTGGCGGGGATGTAGACACGGCAATTCCTTGATGCAAGATTGGGGAACTTGTAATGAGCTGATCGAGGTGCTGATCAGACGTGATCCGGTGTAATCGAGATCAAATCAGGTGCGAACAGGATTGATCAGCAGTGATCAGGATTGGGCAGGCACTAAAAGTCGTTGATCAGCTGTGATCAGGCTTGATCAGGCTCGACCAGGTACTGAAAACGTTGGTCAGCTGTGATCAGACTTGATAAGGCTTGATCAGGTGCTAAAAGTAGTTGATCAGCTGTGATCAGACCTGATCAGGCTTGATCAGGCACTAAAAATAGTTGATCAGCTGTGATCAGACTTGATCAGGCTTGATCAGGTGCTAAAAGTAGTTGATCAGCTGTGATCAGACTTTATCAGGCTTGATCAAGTGCTAAAAGTCGCCCAGGTACAAGTTGGCGCGATCTGCGAGTTGTTGATCGCGGGTCACGAGCTGTAGAGTGTCGATCAGGTGTTGATCGGCGAAGGGGG
>JAPDHQ010004597.1:0-12023 GCA_026184515.1 Peronosclerospora sorghi | reverse complement strand
TAGATCTGCTGTCATCACAAAAGAAAGGGCGGATCATCATATGTGGTGACTCCAACCTAGGGATAAGGCAGATCACCGGGGAGATCGACTGTAAGGCTCCACGGCTGAAGTTGCAGAATGATCGGGTGATGAAGGCACTGAAAGACTATCCCAACCACGAGCTATTGCACGTGAAACGGGATTGGAACAGAAGCGCCTACCACCTTGCGACCCAGGCTATGCGTGACCATATCGGGGCGACGATCACCGTGGAGGCCGTTCTACATGAATTTATGGAAATAAACAGGCTCCCGGAGTTGATCAAGCCCAAGGACAGCCCTGATCAGGTGCATGTGATGGAGACAACTAGATCGCGAGCTCAGAGGTATCGCCGATCGTTCCCAAAGGAAATGCTGAGCGAGTACGTTGTACAACAGCTAAGGGCGGAACGGATCCTCAAGGCGCGGACGAAGAAGAGTGGGTCGTCAACTTGAAGGCCTATCTGCGTGGATAACTGTCCAAGTTAACGAATGATCAAGCGAAAGAGTGTACCAAGATCGCGGACAGTTACGATGTGGATGACAATGGATTGCTGTATTACTGCCGTGATGTTGACCAAGACAGTTCCGATGGAGATCGACTAGCGAAACTGGTGATCCCCGAGTTGCTACAGCCGGATGTCCTTCATCACTACCATATGAGTCTAGAAGGGGGACATCAAGGCATATGCAGGACATACCACAAGATCAGGGCCCACTTTCACTGGAGAGGACTTTTTCGGAGCGTGCAGAAATATGTGGGCTGTTGCACAGATTGCGAGACCGGAAAGGGCAGACCGATAACCAAGGGCCGATCGACCGGAAATATATAGGCGGCTACTTACCCTTTCCAGGTCATAGCAATGGATCACATACCGTCGCTGCCCAGATCGAACGCGCGGCAACACTGAGCTGCTGATCTGTATTGACCTATTCACTGGTCTGGTGATCGCAAAAGCTAGTGCATCCTGATCTGCGGAGCAGATCGCCCAGAGTTACGAGGAATGCGTGTTCAGAAGGTTCGGCGCCAGCGAAGTTATTAGACACGATCGGGAACCCGGTTTTATGGATGAGGTGTTCCGATCGTTCAATAACATGCTAGGACAGAAGCAGAGCGCGAAGATGGCATATCGTCCGCAAGCGAACGGATCGGCTGAACGCATGGTGCAGACAATAACAAGGGCGATTAAGATGTATGTGGCCGATCCAGACCAACGTGACTGGGACGATTATACAGAGAGACTGGTATTCGCAATCAACTCTTCAACCGATCGGGTCCGAGGAGAAACGACTTTCTATCTGGCGTATGGATAGGACCCTCTATCGACACTTGAAGCGGCGATACCGATCGGCTGCACTCGGACCCGCGATCGCGATGCCCTCCGTTGGCGTATGCAGGTACAGAAACATTATCAACATGCGAAGGAAGTCTTCAATGAAAAGTTGCGCCAGGCCACGCAAGATCGAGCGGATCGGAATACCGATCAGGTCCGCCCTCATGGTATTGAACCAGGGGCGAGGGTATTGTTATACCTCGATCGGGTCAAGGAAGGCTATGCAAAGAAGTTGGATCATATGTGGCACGGTCCTTTCCGTGTAGCAGAGCTGATCGGTGAGAATGCTGCCCGTCTGATCACGATCGGCACGGATTACAAAGTTTTTACGATCGTGCATGTGTCTAAACTGAAGCTGGTCAGAGAATTTCCCGATCGGCCTAAAATGCCCTGTCTGGTGGACGAAGCGGAGAGATTCGATTTTGATGAGGCTCTGCTGCCGGAGGAAAGTTGGGAAAGGCCCTTTGAATAGGATGAATTCAAGGTGGAAAAGGTGCTGGATGTCCGATCCGTCAAGAAGACACGTTTCGGTCGCACCCACCGAGAATATCTGGTCCGCTGGAAGGATCATGACGAAGCAACTTGGATCGACGAACTCGATCTAAATTGTGGATCACTGCTACGAGAGTTCGAGTGAGAACGAGTCAGTCGGAATCGCTTTGCAGTGATTCAGACTCATGAAGATGAAGATCAAGACACACAGTAGCACCGATCAGTATATCGATCGGTGTGAATATGTGTAAGGTCTGAATTATTGTGAATTAGTATGATGAACTGTGATGAACTGGAGTAGTGGAGTGACGAACGTGGTGATAATTTTCGCGATGTGGATGGAACTGTGTGTGATAACGTGTTGGTACAAGTTTGGAGAAAGTGATGAGATTTGGTCAAGTGATCAGGTGATCAAGAATTTTGGAAAAATGATGACATGTATTATGGATTATCTGGTCAGATAACTGCCGCATCAAGAACCGTGATCACCCCACAGACGACCGATAGTCAGCGCAGGATGGTATTCGATCTGGTACCGATGCTGATTACGCCAGGGCTCCTGCTGATCGATCTGGATCAAGGCGTCCTTCAGGTTTACGACCGGCCCGTCGCACCGAAGACCGGGATACCAGATGCCGTCTTCAGTCAACGCCCCGGGGCTCTCAACGCGGCGCTTGGCCATATGAAGAAACACCGGATACAGAAAGATGTCGATGTCGCACTCGCGGGCCAGCATCCCTTCCAGAATACACTGGCATAGGTCCAGCCAAGCTTCGCCCGCCCGACTCCGGCGCTGTTTCCGGCGTTTCTGATACAGGATCAGGTCTTGGTCACGTAACTTCCGACCCGCGGGAAGGAGGAGATAATGGGTGGACTCCCGATCGCCTGGCAGTGGGCTGTATTAAAATCCCGAAGTCGACCCAGAAGCGAATCGATCCAAGGAGTCGACGCGAATATGGAGTCCAACTTGGCGCTGATCAGCACTTCCCATGGTCGATCTGCATACGGACGGGCTATTTGCGGTCCCGTGACCAGATCCGCCCGCCACGCAGACGGGTCAGGGTTTTTCAAAGCTGGAGGGAAGAGCCAGAAGTCAGGTCGGGACATCGACCGGGTCAGATCTTGTTTGGTTAGGGCTGATCGGTGCAAGCTACCGATCTGCCCCGGTGACCATGGCAAAACGGCATCCGAAGTCAGCGACGGAAGAGGCCAATCTCCGATCGACAATCCTTTCAATCGGGCGTGATTGCGCAGCCCAGATGTACCGGGTTGGAACGAAGGCACCGATCCGGTTGACTCGCGCGTCCGTGCAGCACCATCACGCTGGGAGATGATCACCTTGTCAACCCCTGATGCAGGCTTCGCGGGAACAGGACCTCGGCGCTGATCGGATCGGGACTTGGATAAAGCAGTGATCAAGAATTCAGAATCTCCCGATCCGTCCCCCGAGTCCTCTCCGTAGGAGATCTCTATACGCTTGGTGTGAGAAGCGCGGGGGCGTAAGGGCGCATGCGATTTGGTGATGCTAGACGTGTCACTTGCGTCCGATCTTGGGCTTGGGAGATGCCCCAGCGTCTTGGATTTCTTCTGAGGCACCGCCCGCTTCTCCTCGAGTTCGGAGTCGCGTGCTATGCCCCGCTCCCTTGAGCCCTTCGACGCGTCCTTACGCTTCTTGGAAACTTTTGGAATTTCGGGGTGCTTACTTTTAGCAAATGAGTGACGTCGGGTCCGATCTTGGTGCAGATCGATCAGAGCCGCCGATGCAGATCGTTAAACGCTAGAGCCTGCAGCCGGACGCCGGTGCAACAAGTCGGTCAACTGTTGGTAGCACCGGTTTACGGCCGCCCAGCGACCGTCTGACTCCTGGTTTCAGGCGTCCGATAGGCTCTGGAAGGACTCGACCTTCCCTATCTGTTCCCTGACCACGACCTGCAACTCGCCGATCTGCCTCTCCAGGTCACCATGTTGGTGCGTAGTAAAGTCCGATCGGACTGATCCTCCAACCTCTACCGGTTGACCACCGCGAGCTGTTCCAGGAGGTGTGACCTGTAGGCCTCCAAACGAGACAGATCGTGCCGTTCGCCGATCAGCCCGTACAAGATAGGTCGGAGCTGATCGTAGTGGTCATGCGACTGCCGATCAGCCGCGAATAAAGCGTGGAACGTTTTGGCGATGTCGGTGGACAACCGATCTGCACGCAAAGGAAGGTTAGAGCAGATCCAAGACGAAAAACGGACCGATCAGCTTACCTCGCGTTCTTTGTTGGTCGATCTGGGCCCGGAGATGTGTGTTTTCGGCGATCACTTCCTGCAACTTCGTGGATATAGGAATAAAAGTGTCCACCTCCTTCCGAAGTTGCAGGAGCGATGGATCCTTGATGGAAAACTGCGACTGGAGCTCCCTGACTGTTTTCTGGAGCTGATAGGCCTCGATCTGATGCCCATCCGGTGTGTCGGACTCTGGCGTGTTGTGAGGGCTATCATATCGGGCCGATCTGGTAGGTGAATCGATATGGGGCGATGAGGAACGCAGGGAACCTGCAGCAACGAGCGTCAAGAGACGTTACAAGACGATCAGGTGTACAAGGCAAGTACCTGGCGAAGGTGGACACGAAGATCTGTCCATCGGTGAAGTCCGCTTCTGCGAAGGTCTAGGATGTGGTGAGATCGGGTCGTTACCGTTGCGCGGCTACGACCAGACTCAGAGGCGGAGGTGATGAAGCGGACTCAAGAATTTTGGTCGTTTTGCGTCAGCAACACACCGATCGGCTTATCGGCGATCGGATTGGTGGAAATCAAGGAGAATTTTGGTCCAATCGTGTGCAAGAGGTGTCAAGAACACTGATTTTTGGTAAGTCACATGATATTGCGTGTACTTACATATTTTCATGTTTGTACATATTGGGGACCATAGGGAGATAGTTTTGGTTAGTCGTTAATTTGTAGCCTTTAACACTCAACAAGAAGTCGTTTCTTCTCACTTTACGCTAGTCGCCTCTGCACGCCGCAGAGTGTATGGAAGCAGAGGGTCGAGCAATCACCTCTATATTGTTATACCCGGCCGGGACGCGTCACAGACGCACTTGGCCCGCCGGAAGTCCCTCGACGGGAGTACGTATTGGTCGGCTTCTCAAACGCAAGTTACACTCGTTTGGAACGTGTAATCAAGTTATTGGATTGTTTCTTGGGGATATCGTTCGTGGAGTTTATCACGTTCTCATTGGATCTCTATATTGGAGTATTGGACTTTTATTCTCGTATTGGTTGGGCTCTACTATCGATTGAGCGATCTGCCCTTTGAAGTATGTTTACTTGGAGTATAACTGGTCTACCCGTACCCAGGGTGAAGAGTTCCGCCCAGGGTACACTACCCATCACGGTATCACGTTTTTAGACCTCAAGTCGATTCCCAGCACCGATCCACCGAGTGTGTAACCATCCCATTCCATCGGGTACACAAGGTGAGATGACGAAAGAATCGGACCAGGCGTCCTGTGCTGATAATCGGTCGTCTTCTAGCAGCGGACGATCAGATCGGATCGTAGGCGAAGGTTCGCGGGGTACCCCCCCCCCGTAAGTTGGACGGCCGGGCACGATGGTGATCAGGTTCTCGACACTACGGTGTTCGATTTTGAACTTGAATCCACCACAACTCTGAAAAGAATGTATTTATCGCTGGAAAGCGTTACCAAGCTCACGGGGTGTGTGTGCTGCTTCGAATAAGTTCGTCGCGAGAAAAGAGATAGATGTAATATCGGGGTAAAATCTGCGGCTAGCGACGACATTCCTTCAACCGACGAAGTTGGCGCTAACAAACAGGGAACATCAGATTCGGAACTTGAAAGCTCTACTGGCGGGAATGAGAGGGATGAGGCGGACGATAGGGTAATGAAGGGTGATGCGGGTGGGAGCGAGGTTGGAGCGGTGAGGAGCGTTGATGAGGCCGAGGTTGATTTGGGTAATGCCGATAGCCGAGATGCGAATGTTGCCACTAGGGCAAAGAACACGAAACGGAAGGGTTCGGCAACTCCAGCTCGCCAGAAAGGCCTGAGTAGACAAAATAAACCGGTGACGCCGACTATTTCTGCTGCGGCACGTCAACGGGGCAACCTAGACCGGGCAATATCAAAACTTGCGGATGTCGGGACGAGCCAACCGACCGAAACGCAGTCCTAGCTATCCATGTTAGATTTATTCATGATGCAGATGCAAATCGACAAAGAAGCGAGAGAGGAAGAGAGGGAGCGTCGGGCGGAGGAGAGGGAAAGGCAAGAGGCAGAAAGGCGGGAGGACCGCGAGAGGTGGGAACTTGAACGACGGGAGGAAAGGGAACGAAGGGAATAGGACCGCAGAGAACGCGAAAGCTCAGCATACCCACGATCGCCAAATCCAAATAGAAATGATGGCCATGTTGTTTAAGAAATAATGATGCTGATTTATCAGAACGACCAGATTTCGAAAGGAAAGAAAAACATACAAACGGAACTAGAAATAGAATCATGACATAGGAAATAATAGAATGAAGGACGTCGTAAAAGAGCAACTTACAAATTAACGAGAAAAGACGGTTCGAATTTGACTGATGTTGGTACAGCGGAAGCGGTAATTATAAATTCGATGAATATTAAATAAGCGTCCGCGAAGAATTTCGGTATCAAACGGCAATGGTAGAAGGATCTGGAGGAAACATTTCTATACGGCCCCCATTCCCCACTCCGATGCTTGTCGTATGGATGTAACGGCATTATTGATCGCCGTGATGGTGCGCTCATCGCCACCTCGAGCCATTGCGCGTTGCAATTCACCTTTTTTCAAAGGCGTTGAGTTCCGTCCTTGCATGGTGCCCGTCACTGGGAAGGCGAAATCGGCTAAGACGCTGAAGGTTTGCAAAGTCATCTGGGCATCGCGCAGGTTATCGCGAAATCCGAGGCTGGTTTCTGCGTCATTCCACGATCCGGGACAGTTGTGTTTCATCCAAAATATGCAACCGTCCACACCAAATGCAATTGTACCTGTGAAAAAGAGCTGTTAATGTGCGAATGGCGCACATGTTGACGTTCAAAAGATGGCAGGAATCACCTTTAGCGAGGACAGAGTGGAGCCAACCGTTGTACATTGCATTTTGTAAATCTGGATGGCTTGGTTGAGCAACCCGGTAGATTTTACCGTCAATGAAACCAAACGTTTTAGTGACCAGGGGATCCCTCTCCGCGATCCACGCCGCCCATTGCTTTTGTTCCTGCTCGGAAGAACACCTGATTGCGCTTTCTGGTATCTCTACCAAAGCCTTCTCCAAAGCCTTTTCGGAATTAGAAGCACACGTGAGGTAGTGGATGGCGGGCACCCGAATAGTTCGCACAAGGTTTTGCGTTCTGAGGTGCTTGCATAATAGTGCAATAGGAGTCCCAGAACACTTCGCTTATCTACCAGACGCGTGGGGCGCCCCGATCTCCCTGGTCCCCAACGTACAACGTAATATTGCGAAAACCTTCGTGCCAGACTATCGAAAGAACCTCGCGTCAAGCCAACGGTATTTAAAAAATCTTGGTCGCCACCTTCTCTGTCTAAAGTGGGCCACGGTGATGCTCGGGTCAGAACCAAAGCAGATGAAGTCAAGTAATGACGCTCTCTTATTGATCCCCGAAGATGTGGTGAAGCGGATTCAAGAATTTCAGTCACTTTGTGTCAGCGGCACGCCGATAAGCTTATCGGCGATCGGTTTGGTGAAAATCAAGGAGGCTTTTAAGCCCATCTTGTGCGAGAAGTGTCAGGAACACAGATTTTGGCAAGTCACATGATATTGCGTGTACTTACATTTTTCATGTTTGTACATATTGGGGACCGTAGGGAGATATTTTTGGTTAGTTATTTATTCGCCTTTTAACTCACAACAAAGAAGGCGTTAGAATCTTTGCTAAGTACGTTTTTCGCCTCTGCACGCCGCGGAGTGTTTGGGAGCAGAGTGTCGAGTAATCCTCTTTAGATCATTATACCCGGCCGGGACGCGCTACAGACGCACTTGGCCCGCCGGAAGTCCCTCGACGGGAGTACGCATTGGTCGGCTTCGCAAGCCCAAGTAACACACGTTTGGAACGTGTAAACAAGATTTTGGATTGTTACGTGGAGATATCGTTCGTGGAGTTTGTCATGTTTTCGTTGGATCTCCATATTGGAATATTGGTCTTTAATTCTCGCATTGGTTGGGCTCTACGATCGGTTAAGCGATCTGCCCTTTGGAGTATACTTACTCTGAGTATAATTGGTCTGCCCGTATCCAGTGTGAAGAGTTTCGCCGAGGTTACACTACCCAGCACGGTCTCGCATTTTAGACCCACATCAATTCACGGCGACGATCCACCAAGTGTGTAACCAGCCCATTCCATCGGGTACACAAGGTGAGATGGAGACGCAGAAATCGGACCAGGCGTCCTATGCTGATGATCGATCGTCTACTAGCAGCAGACGATCAGATCTGATCGTAGGCGAAGGTTCGCGGGGTACCCCCCCCCCCGTCAGTTGGAAGGCTGAGCACGATGGTGTCATGTTCTAGACACTACGGTGTTCGATTTTGAACTTGAATCCACCACAATCGTGCGCGTGCCCGGATCACTTGATGATCGTGGATATCACCGAGATGATATCTCGTCAAGAATTGATTATAACGAGTTAAATGTGGAATCGCTCTGGAGGACATAAGGAACGGCTATCGCCTTATGTTCTCGTTGTCGATAAGGATGGAGATGTCCGATCTGGCCGGGTGGAGGACCAGATCGGGATTAATAAGTTTTTTCCTCCCCATAAGGCTCCCACTGGAGCCGATCGGGACTATAGCAAGTCTTGCTATAGTTCCGGAAAGGATCAGGACTTTTGTCCTGACCCTATGCATTTGAATGAATGTTTTGATGGAGAATAAAAGATGAAAACGACTTGGAGGATGATCGGAACGATCAGATCCACCCTCCCAAGGTTCCCAAGTAAAGGATGGGAATGCCACCCGATGAAGATGACTTGGAAGAAAAGTCGCAGGCCGGGGATGTGGTTATCAAGGAGGAAGACCAGACCAGGATGTATTACATTCACGAGTTAAAGTGATTTATTCGTGAAGACCAGGTAATGCGGATCTTAAACCTCCAGATCCCCGATCGCCTTCTCGGACGCGCAACCGAGCCGATCCGAAGAGATCGGCCGTTGATATTGGTGAAGAACCTGCTGGCGACGTTGGCTGAGATCGGCATAAAAGTGCAAAACCTCGCCAACGTGCAGAAACTGTTCGATCTGGACACTTGAAAACTGGATATGTCGATGTCGACCCTCCATGATCATTTGGTGCCGTTGGTGGGGGCGGTTCGCCGCCAAACTCCCACCGTGACATTGAAGGTCGCTGAGGCCACGGCAGCACGCGATGATGTGTGTTCCGATGATAAATCGGTGTATCAGTCTCCACCTTCCTCTAATGTCTCGTCGGAGTTGGAGGTCGGTGTTGAGCGGATGACCATGGAGGCGGATCATACCCCCATGGGAGCATAAAAAGGACGTGCGGCAGCATGGGGCTGCATGTCGGTCGGGTCCCCAGGAGCCCCCACAGGTTTCAGTACCTCCAAAGGAGGATGCCAACACGCTGCCCATGACCCAAGATAACGTCCAAGCCATGTTTGAGGCAATGATGGAGCATTTCATGGGAGACCGATGCCGATCGCCTCCGCTCCCGCATTCCCAGGACCGATCTGCCCGGCAAAATGTCAATACTTGCCGGGATGCTGATATGGAGTCAGTGACATCAACGGAGCAGTGACATCAACGGATAAGGATACCCGAGGTGGCAGACCAGTTGGCAGAGGAAGACGCAAGCCGCAGCCAGCCCGACCGCGCCGATCAAGCGAAAGCAGTGATTTCGACATGGGGTCGATCGGCGATACGGATGACCACTATGGGTCAGACAGTGCAGGTGTGGGCAGAACGCGCGGGGATAACCTAGCCTCTACAACCGCTTTTGATTTTGGATCTACTGCGATCCCACGCATTCGCATGGCTGCGACCACTGATCTCAAGGATTTCGGTGGCAACGACGCCGACGAGGAGAAAGCCAGATCGTGGTTTGGTCGGGTCAAGTCTACTTTCTTGCGGGATTAGACACCAAAAAAGGAACGGTGTTTGATCTTCACAGATCTGCTGAAAGGACCAGCTACGAACTGGATCCAACAGTTGAGTCGGGATGTCCGATCTGACTGGGATCGGCTATGTTCAGAATTTGAGGGGCAGTACTGCAACTCCGGATTCTCCACCGCCCGCAAATACCATCATATGCAGAAGCGGGGCGACGAGACGCCGATTGAGTACTTGCACCGTTTGAACGTGGCTGCAATTCGCGCCGGGATAGTGATCAAGGAAGGCAACCCACCGACCGGTGCCGCTATGGAGCACGTGGGTCACTATATCAGTACCCTTGATGACCAAGAGTTGGCAGATCAGCTCACTCTGCTGCGCCTCAAAGATGTGGGGGAAGTGGAGCAGGCGTTGCGGACGTTGCAACATTCACGCAGCATGATGGCGAAGGTCGCGGTTGGATCGGGTCGCTACAGATCTAAGACCCATACCGATCCGGTGAAGAGGCCCCTGACCAGATCGGCTCGTGCTGTTAAGGCGATCGCGACTGAAGACAGCACTGTATCGGAAGAAGAAAGTAGCGGCCAGTCCAGTCGGGAGTCAGACGAGTACCAATATCGCCACATCTTCGTCACGGAACCTGTCCCAAGAACCAGATCGACGCCTAACCAGGCAGATCGGAAGGGCAGGAGTGAAACCAAGTCCGATCCGGACCGACCTCGCAAGAAGTGTTCTGACTGCGGGTCAAGCAAGAACGATGGTAGTACTGCTGGAAGAATCCAATATGCAAGAAGTGCGAAAGACGCGGCCACCCCACCGATCACTACCTCTTCGTGTGCAATTCATGTGGAGAGATCCACGAGGCTGGCCAGTGCAAGATCAAAGAGTTCTTCAATCTGATGCGCAAGTGGTATGTGCCGGGTAAGCACGCGGGGATGCTTCCACCTGACGTCGAAAAGATGTTAAACTAGAACGCTCGCCAGGTTGGAATCTGGATCGAGCCGAGCGATCTACGTTCGGCATCTATGCATATGTCGGCAAGGAGAATAAAACCGACAATACATGTTCTGTTCTCAATTGCGTCGATCGGGATCATCCGGTCTACAATCTCACGACCGATGAATATTACCGATCGAAGGTGGTCATGCAGTTGGATCTGCTGCCTGGGGAGTCTCGCGGATACTGGAAGTATCATCCTCCCGACAAATGGTTCAAGCAGGGGAAAGCCTGTGGTAAGATAAACAAGCAGAAGGCAACGATGTTGTTCGACACTGGGGCCGAAGTCTCAATTATCGACTCCGCCTTTTCTCGTAAGGTCGGATGTCGTATAGACGACACCCAAAGACAAAAAATGCTTCGGAATCGGTGAAAACTCTTACATGTCCGAAGAAAGGACGCGCGTGAAGATCACCCTATCGGGTTCGTTGGTCTACTTCTGTGGTGGAGCGGCAGATCAAAGTTTTTGACGCTTGATCAGGCGGTACCACGGCGCCCGGACTGCCGACTAACGAAGGGGGTACTCCGTTGTCCTTGACTGCTTGTGTTTCTGCTCACCTTGTGTACCCGACGGCTTGGGCGTGGGTCGCTCTCCAGGTGGCGGTGATGTAAGAACGGCAATTCCTTGATGCAAGATTGGGGGGGAACTTGTAACGAGTTGACCTATGTGCTGATCAGGCGTGATCAAGTACAATCAAGCTCGGATCAGGTGTGGTCAGGCCTTATCAGCAGTGATCAGGCTTGGGCAGGCACTAAAAGTCGTTGATCAGCTGTGATCAGGCTTGATCAGGCTCGATTAGGTACTGAAAGACGTTGATCAGCTGTGATCAGACTTGATCAGGCTTGATCAGGTGCTAAAAGTAGTTAATCAGGTGTGATCAGACTTTATCAGGCTTGATCAAGTGCTAAAAGTCGCCCAGGTACAAGTTGGCGCGATCTGCGAGTTGTTGATCGCGGGTCACGAGCTGCAGAGTGTCGATCAGGTGTTGATCGGCGAAGGGGGTACTTGATCAGGCAGCGGAAGTATTCACTGCACGATCAAGGAGCCTCTGGAGTCTTAAACAGCTAAAGTAACACCCAAA
>JAPDHQ010004596.1:0-17808 GCA_026184515.1 Peronosclerospora sorghi | reverse complement strand
GTTCGAAACCTTTCAAACCGGTCAATACTGACCTCAACCGTAGTGTACTCATGTACACCAACACTAAATGTAACTCAAATGTAACCCCGTTATACTCGGGGCCAAGATTCCCGGGTTGGTTTACTGTAGCCTTTACTAGCGCCTTAACGGCAAGGCTCCCTTACTAAGGGTGTAGCTAAAGGGAGGGCTCCCTTTACGCTACAGCACTCACTAGACGCACGACCGGTAGAGGTCGTGCGTCCTGTAGTCTATGAGTGGAATGTAAGCTGAATGTATATTTAATATATAATTAGCCTAAATAAATGTAAACTAATGTAAACTATATGTAATACTAAGTAGAACTTACCAAATTCGTACCTAGCTAAAATGTAGTGTACACCACCTGTGTACCGACACGTGGATGGCTGACACGCCACCCCCCAAGGGCTCCTGTCCTGATTGGTTAAAATAACCAATGGTTCAAAACCTTTCGAACCGGTCAATACTGACCCCAACGGTAGTGTACTCACGTACACCACCTACTAAATGTGACTCGAATGTAACCCTGTTAAAATATGGTTCGATGCATGATTTTTTGCATCCGGGGTGTCAGAAATACTGGACGCTGAAATACTGGACGGAAGCAGCGGAATACGCAAGTTACATATTGAATCGAAGCCCTACAAGGTATAATCCCGGAAACGTTTCTCCGATATGCATGCTGACAGGCAAACAAACAAATTTGGCGGACAACGTGGTGTTCGGATCACCCTGTACGGTCTGGAGAGACCGAAGGAAGAAGATTTTTGGTAAACATGCAGAAAGAGCACTAATATTGGCTAAGAATGACGAGACTAAAGGGTACAAGGTTTTACTAATGAAGGATAGAGTGGTTATTACCACTCGACATGTGATGTACATTGAAACTCTAGATGAAAAGTCGAACGAGAAAATCAGAAAGAGCCTAGCAAGTTTGGAAACAGAAGATCACGTCCTTCCACGTAAGATGAACAAAGAATCAAGCGAAATGCAAGTAAAGGGAGCAGAAACCAGCCGGAGGGAAACGCTCAAGCCCAAAATGAAACAGAAGAGAGGACTACCGCACAACAAACAATAAAGTCAGTCCGTAAGATGAAGAAGACTGCGAAAATGGCGGCTATGTAGAGAGACAGGGCCAAGAAGAAGAAAAAGGAGCGTCTAAGCAGACAATACTCGCTTTAAGGTGATGCTGGAGATGAAAGAAGTAAGATGGACAAGAATATAACGGAAAATGCACGCACAGAAGGAGAAATTAGCGGAACAGCGAATTTTCTGTACGCTTTTTCAATCACAGAACTAAAGAATGTGAAGAACGAAATGTACGCAGCTGTACCTGATCCAAGGAGTTATTATGAAGCACATCAAGGTAGCCAATCAATGCAGTGGCAAGAGGCAGAGCAGCAAGATATGCGTTCGTTGAAAGAGCTTGAAACATGGAAAATTGTGAGAAGAAGTGATGAAAATAAACCCTTACCGACAAAATGGGTTTATAAAACTAAGTTTAAAGCCGATGGAAGTGTGGAACGCTACAAGGCAAGGCTAGTGGCTCGCGGCGACAAGCAGATATTGGGAGAGGATTTCATTACTACGTTTTCGACTGTAATGGAATTGAACAATATGAAGGTTATCTTAATCATGGCGATGATCTGGAAAGTGTCCGCACGCCACGGGGACGTGCCAAGCGCGTATCCTAAGACTCAGACAGAAGAAGGATACGAAATGCACCTGCAAATACCACATGGAATGAAGATTTAGAAGGAGAAATTGACGGAATTGGGAGCCGAACGCGAAGCAGGTGTGGTTTTAAAATTGCGGAAGAATCTTTACGGCCTGTGTAGCCGGTGCGTATACGCACGGTGCGGTTAGCACACAGAGGAAGACTTTACTAAAGCGGCGATACGCCGCTACTTAGCCGATACGCCCTTATAAAAGGTCTTAGTAAGAGATCGCTTTCTTACTCGGGGCCAAGATTTCCCTTGGTTTACTAATTAGTATAAACTAACGCCTTGATACAAGGCTCCCTTAATAACGGGGTAGTAAAGGGAAGGTATTCCCTTTCACTACAACACTCACTGCGCGCGCTACCGGTCGAGGTCGTGCGCCTAGCAGTATTTAGAGTGAAATGTAAACTGAATGTATATTTAATATGTAATTAGCCTAAATTAATTAAACTAATGTAAACTAGATGTAATACTAAGTAGAACTTACTCAATTCGTACCTAGCCAAAATGTAATGTACACCACCTGTGTACCAACAGGTGGCAGGCTGCCACGCCCCCCCCCCCAAGGGATCCTGCCCTGATTGGTTAAAATAACCAATAGGTTTAAACCTTTCGGACCGGTCAATACTGACCTCAACCGTAGTGTGCTTATGTACACAATATACCCAAATGTAACCAAATGTAACCCTGTTACATCCTCCCCCATCAAGACTATTGCTTACGCAATAAATCAATTATAGTTGGAGAACTCCAACTGCCAGAACTTCTGGCTTACCATGAACACCTTTAGTGGTGCTGAGGATTCTCCTCTAGAAGAGGGTGGAGGCTGTTCCGATATCTCGGAGGTGGATGCCCTTGGGGATATCTCCCCAAAGGCTGACCGCTCCGACAACGCCGAACGGCGATTTCGGCAGTCCAATCCGTTCCCCACACGTGGGGAAAATGCACTAACTCTTGCGCCACCTCTATCAACTGTGGATGATGCATCCGGGTCGCCGAAGGAGACCATCACCAATGATCTAGACACGGCTCAGGAAGGCCGACATGCCATACCGGCACGGAAGGGTCCTCGTGACCCTCAAAAGAGGGCTAAAAACGAGGTGAAGAGGGGATTATACTCCCATATCCCTGGCCCTGCGGCTGTACTGCCGCGTGAAATCGCCCGCCGGAGACAACCCCGGGCAAAACTGCTAACACCGAAGCAGTTCACTGTCAACTCGTACCGAGCTCTCCTCGGGAAACAGGCACGGGATGTCGTCGTTGTGACCCTCCGCAAGATTCCCTTCGTTCTACTACGAGGCGAAGATGTCGAGGAGGCAGAGCGGACGTTCCGCGCTTGGGCGGAAGGGGAGAAAAGTCTCCCTAACTTTGACGAGCTGCACAACAGTTATTCCCGTCGTGACGTTTGGGTGGAGAGGGCGTTGCGCATGGCATTCGCCAGAGAAAAAGCGATGGAGCTATTACGTGCCCCTTATCTCACGCGCTATGCCAGCGCCCCTGCCCCCAGCGCGATACCAGAGAACAGTGTGAGCGCCACATCTGTCTCCGGCGAACTCCTAACCACTGGGAGTGGAGGGGCTTCTTCCGCCCCTTTGGTCGTTGACTCTCAGCGGGGTTCTCCCGCTCGAAAGCGTCAACGACGTCACGGCAATCCTGCCGCAGGGGAGTCTCGGACTCCCACGAACTCGGTGAATGTGGATAACCCTTCCAATTCACCAGTTACTGGGTCTCACCCCGATGATGGCGTCGCGCCATCAGACGCTCCACATGGTAATGTGGAATACCATCCGTATCGAGAACTGGAGGAGGAGGTCGCGCAATTGCGACGTGAGTTCCACGAGCGCTGTGATCGACACAGCCGTCGCATTCAAGACGCCCAGGAGGGACTCCGCGACGAGGAGAGTGCGATTGACCGCATCGAGGGGCGGCTTGCCTCTCTCGAGTCTCTCGCTGCAGAGTTTCATGGTCGTATTTCGACCCTGTCGGCGATGTTCCGACCTGTTGTGCCTTTCGGCTACCCGGCTTCCCAACCTCCTCCAAGAGGGGACCCGCCTCCGGGTTCTGGTATGGCTTGAGCATACCTACGTAGAAGGTTAGATGCGTACGAATCGCCTTCGGGATATCCAAGGTATACGCCAGGCCCTTTCGGGCTAGCACCTTGAAAGGCCCCACAAACCTGGGGCGCAGTTTGTTACGTAACACGTTGGAAACTGCCTGTGTAGGAAGATTCTTAGCGTTTAATAAAACATTTTCTCCTACTCTGTACACCCTTTCGTTACGCTGACCCTTGCGGTCGGCCTGTTCCTTTTGCTTGTCTTGGCTTTCCGCCATGACGTCGCAAACGTGTCGTAAGACACTAAGGCGCGTCGATAAAAACTTATCTATGTGCTTTCGCACAGATACAGGTATGACATCAGGGAATCCTCCCCCCTCAATCCCTGGGCCACACACACATGGCGTCAACGGAACCATCGGATTCACTAATCCGTTCACGTAAAACGGGGTAAACCCCGTAGATGCATGGACCAAATTGTTTATAGCAAATTCGGCCATAGGAAGCATATCACTCCAACTCTTTGGAGACTACGGGTATAAAATCCGGAGAATATATTCAACAACGCGATTAACGCGTTCCGTTTGTCCGTCCGTCTGAGGATGATCCGCAGTGGACATGAGGAGTTGGTGCCCAGCACCTTAAACAGCGCCCCCCAGAACTGTCCCGTAAAACGGGGATCCCGATCCGATACAACGGAGTCGTGTAGACCATGCTGTCGAAAGACACGGTCTAGGAACCCTTTCGCTGTTCCTTGTCCATCTATGGACTCTGGCACCGCCGCCAGGTGATCCATCTTGCTCAAACGGTCTACAAAGACCAATATGCCGGTGTTACCGGCCTTATCCTTCGGAAAACCGAAGATAAAATCTATACTGATGGATTTCCAACACTCCGTCAGAACGGATAAGTTCGACAAAGGCGCAGCAGAATCTACAGAGGGTTTGAACGTCTGACACGTCTCACAGGTGCGAATATACGCACCGACCTACTTATACATTTTGGGCCACCAATACAAAACGCTTAGAGCGCTGTAGGTCTTATCCCGACCTAAATGACCCCCGGTAGGAGCGTCATGTGCCTCAAATAGGACTCTATACTTTAGTTCCTCATCATGAGGAACAACCACCCGCGTAGTGTCCTCCGCGCTCGTGCTATAATATAGCAAACCGTCACAGTACCTGTAACGGTGCAAACGAGCTTTAGCTCGACTTGACAGGGTTGTCTCAGACGAGCCAAGTCCCTTTCCACCCAACGCGCTAATAAGCGCCGTACACTTTGGGTCTTTCTCATACGCCTGGCGTATGAGATCCACCACAGACGAGGTGATAAATGTCGCGTGAGAGAGCTCGTAATCAGGACGACGCGATAACGCGTCTGCAAGTACGTTCTGCTTGCCAGGTTTATACTTAACCTCAAAAGTGTACTCCGCAAAGAAGGAGAGCCAACGGACCATCCGCTGGGAGAGATGAGGCGACTTCGTCGCTGTCCATACGGACGCGTGGTCAGTATAAACCACGAACGGCTTTGAGCCGAGTAGGTGATCCCTAAATTTGACAAGGGCATACTTCATTGCAAGTATCTCCTTATCATGAACGGGATAATTCGGTTCTGCAGCTTTAAGCTGCCTCGAACAAACGCAATCACGCGTTCCCGTCCCGCGTCGTCTGCTTGTAACCAAGCACATCCGATTGCGAAATCGGAGGCTTCGCAGACGAAGCTAAAAGGTTTCCCACAATCTGGGAGAGCAAGAACGGGGGCTTTTAACAAGCTCCCCTTGACCGCTTCAAAAGCGTTTTGGTGTTTGGTTTCCCAACACCAATCAACGTCCTTCTTAAGAAGGTCAGTTAATGGCTTCGCCATTCAGCGTAGTTCTCGCTGTACTTGTGGAGATAGTTGGCTAATCCAAGCCACTTCCGTAAATCTCTAAGATTTACAGGCGAAGGCCACTCCACAATGGCTTTCACCTTCGCGGGATCAGCCCGCACTCCATCCTTACCGATGAAGCATACGAGGAAAGGGATTTCCTCATCACCAAAAATACATTTGGATGCGTTTGCATATAGTTTATGCTCTCACATACATTCGAGCACAGCTCGAAGGTGTATCAGGTGCGTCTGAACATCAGACGAGTCGCCTTCCGCACGACTATGAACGAATATATCGTCGAATTACGTCTGAGCGTACTTTCTATGAGGGCGGAAGAGTTGAGTCACCAAGCGATTAAAAGTCGCTGGTGCATTCGAAAGCCCTTGTGGCATAACAATCCACTCCCACAGCATGCCGCTAGGCGTGCTAACCACTGTAAGCGGAATATCGGACGCTCGCATGAGCACCTGATAATACCCGTCCACCAGATCTAAGGCACTGTACACAGTACAGCCCGCCATATTGTTCTGGAGGACATCCTTCCGAGGAATCGGAGTTTGCATTGGTACAGTAGCTGCATTCAGCTTATTGTACGCATGCACAATGCGCCACTTTCCGTTCGGTTCACGAACACAAAAAGTGGGGAATGAGTGGGGAGACTTGCTCTCCCGTACCATCTCTGCCTCTTCTTCCCCCTTGAAGAATGCGTCGATGACGTCGCATTGCACCTTGGGAAGAGGCCACTGCCTCGTGACGCAGTATTTGGCTCCAGGAACCAAGTCAATTTCATGTCGGACTCCCCGATCCGGTGGTAAACCCATCGGTGGGTTGTCACTAATGACATCTCCGAATTCATTCAATAAGGAATGGTAAGGGTCTTCAGGATCCGCAAGGATCTTGAGACCGCTTCGGGCACTCAATGCCTGTTTGGTTTGCACCAAAACTGACTCTTCCATCGTGGATGAGGAGTTTAACTCCTCTTCCGGACGCAACACGACGATCTCGTCGAGTTCACCTGCTTTTACAGCAGTTTCTAACTCGTTGAAGGACATCTCCTCCAACGACAATATTTCGCCTACCTCAGGAAACCGTTCCAGGCTTACGCCTTCTGTGACAACACCTGTCACAATATTCAGCATCCGATAGGACTGCTGACTACTGACCTCGGGACTCATTCCGAGACCTAGATGAGGGGAGTCAATTGCCCCATCTATTGGAAGCGCCTCGCGCCTATCCACAGAGGTCTCTACCTCTACCACCGGTGCCTCACCAGTCTTACCTACAACGGCGTAGTTGGAATCATTTTCGACGTGCGAAAGAGACGAACTTCGGGTCTCTTCGCTTGGAAGCGCCTCGCGCTTAACCACAGGGGTCTCTACCCCTCCCACTGGTGTCGCCTCAGAGGAATCCACCTCTGCCAATGGTGACGCACCAGTCTCGCCTATAACGGCGTGGTCGGAATCATTTCCGACGTGCAAAAGAGACGAACTACGGGTCTCTTCGCTTGGAAGCGACTCGCGCTTAACCACCGGGGTCTCTACCCCTACCACTGGAGTCGCCTCAGAGGAATCCACCTCTGCCACTGGCAACTCACCAGTATCACCGTTAACGGCGTGGGGATTAACCGCCGAATTCCCCTCGTTAAGGAACTCTTCCTTACCTCATTGGGACTGATCATTTCAGACATCCCAATCTCTGGCGTCTCACGCCAGAATCGCTTTTGCGATCGAGCAAAGGTGGGTTCATGACTCGCCAATGCTTCACCCGACCGCGGGTGCGTTGAGCCAATGGACTTAAACTTCCAGTCTATCCATGGCTCGTGGCGTTCCAGACACTTCATGCCCAGAATGAGGTCATACCTCGAGTCCAAATCCAGGACTAGGCAACGTTCTAAGCTATCGAAGTCTGCAAACTTCAGCTTAAGGCCAATCGAGACCTTGGGTACAGAAACCTGTACGCCCGTCGCTAGACGGACTGTGACAACGTCACGAGAACGTGCCTCTAAGGCCTCGGCATACAGCCGACTCTTCTCAAAAGAATCCCGTCTGACATAATTTTCAGACGCTCCAGAGTCTATAAAGACTCTTCAAGGCTTATCAAAGCCTTTCACGTCCGCTTTCGACCAGCAAACCTGGCTGGTACACCAACTCGGTGCTAGGAAGCACCTTTTTCCTCGGGGCTTTGTGCTGTCGGCCCCTACCTTGGGGTTTAACAGCACTGAGGATTCCCCAGTAGGGCGCCCCGCACCTAATGGGAGCCGTCGTTTCCCGACAGCTTGGGCGAGGGCATTTTCCCGCCATCGGCCCCTTATAGCGAGAGTCTCGCTGGGTTTTTTTCGGACATCTGTTCCGCAGATGACCCGTTCTTCCACACAGGAAGCATCTTTGCGGCCCATGCCACATAAGCATTGCGAGGAGCTCCGCTTCGAAGCCCTGCGGGAAGGAGTCAGAGTGACTCCTAGCGGGAGGTTTCTCTTACGCTTTGACCTGACTAAGGTCCATGGGTTCTGGACCCACCTTAGAGGAACGAAAGTTCCTCTCGGCGTTACAAGCCATCTTAAACGCCTCCTCCAGGGATTGGGGTCGGTAACGGAACAGCTCCAAACGTGCTGGACCTTCTTTCAGGCCTCCCATGAAGACGGGAATAGATACATCGTCCGAATAAGCTTTCGAGTACATCCCTGCCAACAGGGTCTTAAGTTCTTGGATGTATTTCTCCAAGTCCCTAGTGCCCTGGCTGCACCTCAAAAACGCCAGCTGATTCTGGAAACCCAGATCAGGCGTGGCGTACATGTCCATAAGCTTTTGCTTAAGGACTTCCCAGGTTGGGAACACGTCCGTGACCGAATCCGGACACGTAAACGCCCATGTACGGGCTTTACCCGTAATATGGGTTAATGCAAGTCCCACTTGCAAGTGATCCTCGATCACATTCGCTGTGGCGAAGGCCGATTTGACCTCGCGAAGCCACACATAAAGGTTATCACCTTTTTCACCGGTGAATTCCTTTATTTTAAAGGATAACGGAGGGCGTACCCCCGTAGACGCAGGATGACCTCCTTACAAACTCGCCTCATGGGCGAGGAGGGAGTTAACCCTATCGCGCACGGCATCAAAGCCCTTTTCGACCAGGTGGAGCATGCCAACCGAACCCAGTATGGGTAATAGCCTCTTAAAGTCTTCCTGTTGGACGGGAATTAACTTAGCCCAATCGTCTTGTTTCATCCTTTGCCGAGGATGTTGTTGTCTACCAACACAGGTATTGGATTGACTACAAGTGCTACCAGATGTAGCCGGTGCGTATACGCACGGTGCGGCTAGCGCACAGAGGAAGACTTTCCTAGAGCGGCGATACGCCGCTACTTAGCCGATACGCCCTTATAAAAGGGCTTAGTAAGAGATCGCTTTCTTACTCGGGGCCAAGATTTCCCTTGGTTTACTAATTAGTATAAACTAACGCCTTGATACAAGGCTCCCTTAATAACGGGGTAGTAAAGGGAAGGACTTCCCTTTCACTACAACACTCACTGCGCGCGCTACCGGTCGAGGTCGTGCGCCTAGCAGTATTTAGAGTGAAATGTAAACTGAATGTATATTTAATATGTAATTAGCCTAAATTAATTAAACTAATGTAAACTAGATGTAATACTAAGTAGAACTTACTCAATTCGTACCTAGCCAAAATGTAATGTACACCACCTGTGTACCAACACGTGGCAGGCTGCCACGCCCCCACCAAGGGCTCCTACCCTGATTGGTTAAAATAACCAATAGGTCCAAACCTTTCGGACCGGTCAATACTGACCTCAACCGTAGTGTACTTATGTACACAACATACCCAAATGTACCCTGTTACAGCCTGAAACAAGCAGGCAGGCTATGGTATGAACTATTACGCGATACTTTGTTCAAATGTGGATTCACGCAGTGTTTAACAGACACATGCATCTTTGTGAAAAAAAAAACTGATGGAAATATTACACTCGTTGGAGTTTACGTTGACGATTTGCTTTTCACTGCAACGGATACCAAGTTAGTGGATGATTTTTTCGAAGATTTGATTGTACTAGAATTGAAAGATCTGGGGAGAGTGGAAAAGTTCTTAGGTACAAGAATCAGTGGTGATGTTGAAACTGGTTACTGGATTGACCAAGAACAGACGATTAGCGAGATGATTGAGAGGCATGGTCTCAAGGATGCAAACACGGTCAAGGTGCCAGAGATGAAGTTTGAAAACAAAAAAATGGATTGGATGAATTACTACCGAGCAGAACAAGTGGTAAAATGCCGTCGATCAAGACATTCCAATCACTGGTCGGAAGTTTACTGTGGATTTATCGCGTGTCGCGACCGTATATCGCTTTCGCGGTGCATAGGTCAACGAGGCACACCCATGCACCGACTTTGCTGGATTTTAAAATGGCGAAACATATAGCGAGATATCTAAAAGGAACGTTTGATATGAAGTTATCTCTTACTCATGATGACGATTAATCTCTGCCGTTGAGGATTGTGAGTTACAGTGACGCTGAATTTGCAGCGGATAAGAGTGATCGGAAAAGCATCAGTGCTAGCGTGATTTACGTGAATGGAATTGTGGCAGGCTGGAATTGCAAGAAGCAGTCGTCTGTCGTCCTATCCACTGCTGAAGCAGAATTCGTTGCCGAGGCTGTCGGAGGCAGGCAGGCGTTAGGATTCAAAGAGCTTTTCGAAGAAATTGGAATCGAAACAAAAGCGCCTAATGTGCTAAAAATCGACAATCAGGCTTCGATTAAGCAGATCCAAAGCGAGATGAGTGATGCGAGTGCAAAGCACGTGGACGTGAAGCTGAGATTTATTAAATATTACTCAAGAAAAGGAAAGATGAAGCCGGAGCACGTGTAAAGTGAAAAGATGGTGACAGATTTACTCACCAAACATTTGATGGACCGCGCATTTCAAGTTTGAGGAGGCAAATTGGATTGAAATGATGGATTATATTTTGAATTGGTACTATCGGATGCTGAGTGCCTGATGGTTTTATTTTCTATGGATATATTGTGTAGAAGATGTCCCCCGGTAACCTTGGAAGGAGTGTTGAACTCAAGTATACGTGTTGATTGAAAACGTGACTATACGTGAGTATACAAGTTTACTGTGGACCACGTTCATGTTTTATTTGGAGTTATTATTATTTACTTAATTTTAACTTTAAATAATATATTACTTTTACTTTTACTATACAAGTGACACGCACCTTAGTGACGAAACAGTTTCCTGGCAATAGCGCGCCAGGAAACAGGGCATAAGCAGGACCCTAACCGGTCCGTCAGATGCGCATTTACACTACAAGACAAAGGAAACCACAAACCGCGTCTTCCTTCCCAAAAGTCCTCGGCTGAGATGATCCCATATGAGCGCCTATGTGGATACTGTACGGAGCGAGCCGAAATCCTCGATAGATTTTGAAGAAACTCTATTGCCTCGCCGGAGACATCAACAGCCGCTACATCGCGGATACTGCGATCTTTCAGGCGTACGTATCCTGTACACGGGACGGACAACGGGGAACTTTAATGTGATAGCTGCTTGAATAAAAGAAAACAATCGATTCGCGCAACCTAGTGCACCCAGGTCTTTGTCTAACATGTATTGGCGGTTGTGCCAAGACATGGGCATGGGGACGCAGACTGGCAGCAGACCCTTCAGCGTTATAAACGCTTGAAGCATTTAGAAGGAGTAAGAGCTCACCGTTTTTTTAGGCCTCCTATAATGCCGATGTCAATCTGAATTCTCAGATGTAAACTTAATATATCAGCTTACTCGCAGACGCACACTACCTGTAATCGAATATTGTGGATGAACCACTAAACACGGCTAGAAAAGTGGTTGTGTTGATGAAGGGACTGAACAACACTCCCGTCAAACAATATTTCTATTGTCATCAGCCGAAGCAACTCCAAGATGCTATCTCCAATAAATCCATGAAGATTTCAGAAATGATTAGATCAACCCAGTATACTGGGTACAGTGAAAGAGGGAATGAGCCTTTAGAGTTTAACGTACAGAAACAGAGAACGAAATGCGAGGGTATTCACCCTTCGGCGTACCGCAACCGCGCTATGACGGGAACGGGGCTCCTGAGCCGATGGACATATTGGTTTCGGTTACTTATGGGCCTCTAGAGTTTAATGTACAGCAACAGAGAACAAAAGGCGAGGGTATTCACCCTTCGGCGTACCGCAACCGCGCTATAACGGGAACGGGGCTCCTGAGCCGATGGACATATTGATGGCGGTTCCTTCGTTACAGAGGCAGCCGAAAGATTAAAAAGGGAACCTTCGCAGCAAGAGATGAGCGAGAATGAGGCATTTTTACCTTACAGCAAGGCACCGTGCGTGGTGCCTTGTCGTCAGCGCGCGGGTAAGGCCACTGCAAGCGCAATCAAAAGGGGCTTAGTCCTGTTGGTTCAAAAAACGTGTAAACAGAAGGGACAGCGAGCCCTACTGGAAGGCTTGTTTCACATGTTGCAATGGCATGTGAGGACGATTAAGTTGAATCAGAAGGGTCACTAGCCTACTGGAAAGTGCGGGGAAACGCAAAAAGCATTCATCACCCGAAGGTTAGCATCATGGGACTGACGTCGCCAAGAATGAGCAGCTTGATATTGGCGCATCAAGTATGATTGGCCGTCGTTAAACTTCATGGAAGTAGAAACGCCACGAAGCATGCATTTTTCCGGTCAGCGTCGAGTAAATACGTGTTACTGGAGAGCGTGTAATATGCGCACTCTTTGAGTTGCAAACTGTCACTCATGGATAAATAATCGTCTTCGAGCTTGATGACAAGATCGATGTTATTTTCAGCATCCCGTGGATTTACAAGCATTAACTTGTCTATATTCTGCGGCAGTGTCACAGTAACTAGGTAATTTAAGTATATCAGTGGATAAGACTCGCAGCGTCAGAAAAACTGGTGCTAGCGATCTCACTACCAGCTTTGATCCGACAATTGCAATGGACCCTTAGGGAATCAGTACAACACCTGCGTGAAGAGGAAAAGGTCTATAAGACCGCCGTGTTGGAATACTCACGACCAACGACGGTCGTACACACTCATGCTAATCACTAGGGTAGGAAGTGGCCACCGTGAAGAAGAAGCATCCGACTTGATTAGGGAGCACGTTGGGGCGATAAAGTTCCTAACGCAAATATAGACCTGATCAGCTACCTATTCTCTGACGATCAGTACTTCTCCAAAATTGCGTTCGAAAGTGATGATTGCTCCAGCTCATATCCAGAAGATCCATAAAGAACTTTAGGACGCTCATATTGTATCATCATTGCAGACGATAAATCGTGCTATTAACAACTAAATATCCACGTTACAAGCCGTCACGTCGATAATGAGTGCATTCCTGATGATAAAACTCAACGTCGTCGCTTTGAAGCGCGGAGATGGGAGTTGCTTAAAGCGGCGTCCCCTTACTTCAATGCGGTTTGAGAATAAGATGATGTATTCCCAGAAATAGTTCCACGCGAGCTCCCGAACGATAAGGGTACTCGAAATGATATTTACCGCGTACCAGGTGCGAAGTATTGCGTCATATGTCAAGTGTACATTACCGTGTGATTAAGTGAAAGCAATCGACGAGTTCTGTGAATCTACCTTGCCCCACTCGAGCTTCACCTTCTGTGTGAAAAAAAACTCCACAGGAGGCTGACGGATTGTACATGCTACAACGACATGTCCAATCGCCGATGGCTTCATTATCTGGCTAGCCATGCGAGAAATGTATGACCGCCTGACGTGAAAAGATGCCATCAGCGACTATGAGCAGGAGCATTATCTAGATTTAAGATGTGGGTTTTATCAAATCTGCATTCGTGATAATGATCTCTCACCGCGGAAGCATCTCAAGCGGAACGCTTTAGAGTGGGTGGTAATTCTACAGGATTTGAGAACGCCCCTCTCACGTTTACCGTTGCAAACACTATTACGCCCAGTGAATGGAGCACCGACTTATCTCGATGATCTTCTTCCGCAGTAAGGGTTACCACGGAAATAGCGATCTAAGTGCCCCAAAAATCCAAGTGTTAGATCTTATGCGTAACTTCTATGGAAACATAAAGAAATGCGCCTTCGGTGTATCGGAAAAACCAGCTCTTGGCTGCTTGATGGCAAGAAAGATGTTCACCCTGATCGATAGAAGATAGGGTGATACGGAATGGCCAGACAGGAAATCGGAAGTTCCTTAGTCATGTGACGTATTTGCACGAAATTTCATGTAATTTATGCAGGATTAATATGACCGACCCAAGAAATACGTCTAGTGGCATTGGGATACCTAATGCCAAGAACGTTTTTATGCAGTTAATTAAAGCTTGACGGAAGCACTGGTTGTGAAAACAATTGCCCCCGTATACGTCACTTGGGACGCAAGCAATTTTGCCATCGGTTGGTACTTACTGATCGATATCAAGAAGATCAGGATCGTGTTATATTTTACAATCAATCGCGTCAGCTGCGCGCAATTACCCATGCATGACAAAGAATCCAGGGTCATGGAAGATGCACTAGAGAAGTTAGGATATATCTATTAGAAGATAGAATATACCACCGACCAGGCGTCCTTATGCATGAGGGTAAATTAACCACATCTTTGATCTTCCGCCCATCACTAACCAAGAGACTTGAATATTGGATTTTTTGTAGACATATTTAGTAAGATGTTACATATTAGTGTAGTGTCGTCGGATATCACTTCCGCGCAAACAGCGCGGATATTCTTTCATATGACATTATGATAGCACGGAATTCCAGAAAGCATTGTTTTATAATTTGAGCTCTACGGTTTCTTTTTGGTGGGCACAAATTTAAAGATGTCAAACTGCAGAACATCCGAAACGACAAGATAACCTGATCTAAGCTACATTGTGGCGTTTTTTGTGCAACTCACTGGGTTTGCGATGATAATTCGGTATATGAATCAACTAAGCATACATCGTTGTACGAGAATGCCATGCGGTATCCACGTACCCCAGCTTTACTTGGAAGTACGACAATTATAGGTGGGTTCGAGAACATCAAATTTTGAGCGAGTCGATGCGAGCGAAGCCCAAGTTGCTGTGGAAACTTGCGAAGTCATGGAAAGCGCGCACACTACGAATTCAGCAGTAGAAGTTGCAAATATAGATCATTTAACCGCTGTCACAGCAGTAGATGTACACAGAACCCCTGTAATCACGTCAGGAGAAAAAAAGTAAATGACAATGAAAACACTTTCTATCCTAATGTTATCATTTAAACTTCGGCTAAAAAAACGGCTCCAACTATCAAGACAGAGTTATCATTTCAACTTCGGCAAAAAAAACGGCTCCAACTATCAAAACAGAGTAGTTGGAGCCGTTTTTTAGCCGAAGTTGAAATGATAACTCTGTCTTCTACACAAGTGGCAGATGAAGAAAAATATCCATATACCGCTAATAAAGCGGTAGACAACATCGTATTACAACTTCAAACTGTAATTTGATATATGAATGATACACGTTCTTCTGGTTTTGATAAGCAGAAGCGGAACCCTGATCAAGATGGAAGGATGCACATAAATTTGTGTATCAGTCACGTTATTATCTACTAATTTTCCCATACATGCAATCGTCAGCTGTCAAAGTTCATTGAGCCCGTTAAGGTCTTAAGTGTAATAAAAGTGCTTACTCTATATAGTAATGCGACATCCGATATTCTATGTCGGGAGACTCAATACTAACCTAAAACCTCCGCGACGGCAATCCGTGTCCCCGCGACGAATGCCGCTGCAAGCGACATTGATCAGAATGACCAATAATCCGACTTAAACTTGTCATACAAATCAGCAGAGGTTCATGATAGTTTGCTGCCAATCAACCTTTTGTTTAAAGGCAAGACTTTCGTTCAACTGGTCACGATTTTCATCAAGAAGAGATCGTAACGACGTGCCCATCGAGTCGAGCTGAAGTCGGCATCGAGGAAGAAAACAGCTTCCGAAGATCGGCTTGACCCTTCCTAGGCTCGCGATACAGTTTCTCGTAATTCCCTAGTCTACAGCAGCATATGTTTTCACCGCCATCCCGTACTGTTCTTGATAGTCAGGGAATAGGTGATATATTGTTGAGCGCTTAATTGCAAAGCGTCCAGCTCAAGTGGTCGGGGCCAGCGTACCGAGTACTTGATACGCTTACTTGGTTACTCCCACTCGTACGACAGAAAGCTGATGTCCCAGACCTTTTGGGAGAGTTCGGGAATCAGACTTTGCAAGAGCTCAAAAGGTTAGTGCTTTAGAAACACTATGGTTCTCATATCTATCCAACGTGGCACGTGGTCCTGTACTGCAATACCCATCATGTAACAGGGTTGCATTCTGGTTACATTTAGTTATGTTGTGTACGTGAGTACACTACGGTTGGGGTCAGTATTGAACGGTCCGAAAGGTTTGGACCTATTGGTTATTATAACTAATCAGGGCAGGAGCCCTTGGCGGAGGCGTGGCAGCCAGCCACGTGTTGGTACACAGGTGGTGTACACTACATTTTGGCTAGGTACGAATTTAGTAAGTTCTACTTAGTATTACATATAGTTTACATTAGTTTAAATTAATTTAGGCTAATTACATATTAAATATACATTCAGTTTACATTTCACTCAAAAGACTGCAGGCGCACGACCACTACCGGTCGCGCGCGCAGTGAGTGTTGTAGTGTAAGGGAAGTCCTTCCCTTAGCTACCCCCTTATTAAGGGATCCTTGTGCTAAGGCGTTAGCTCGCGCTAACTTGTAAACCAAAGGGAAATCTTGGCCCCGAGTAAGATAGTACTCTCTTACTAAGCCCTTTTATAAGGGCGTATCGGCTAAGTAGCGGCGTATCGCCGCTTTAGGAAAGTCTTCCTCTGTGCGCTAGCCGCACCGTGCGTATACGCACCGGCTACATCTGGTAGCACTTGTAGTCACTCCAACACCTGTGTTGGTAGACTAAGGCATCCTCTGCAAAGGAAGAATCAGGACGATTAGGAAAGGTTAACCATCGTCCAGCAGGAAGCATTTAACAGGCTGTTATCCTTACTGGGTGACGAGGGTATGCAGCTCCTACTGGAGCAGGGCCTCGAGGCCGTAAAGGCAAGGGTCAATGCCCTCATCGCTCATGAGGCGAGTTGTAGTGGAGGTCGTTCCGGGGTTGCGCCCTCCATTATCATTCAAAATAAAGGAGTTCACCGTGGAGAAGGGTTACAACCTTTACATGTGGTTGCGAGAGGTCAAAACGGCCTTCGCCACAGCGAATGTGATCAGTGATCACTTGCAAGTGGGACTTGCATTGACCCATCTTACGGGTAAAGCCCGTGCATGGGCGTTTACGTATTCGGAATCGGTCAAGAACGTGTTCTCTACCTGGGAGGTCCTTAAGAAGAAGCTTATGGACATGTACGCAACGCCTGATCTGATTTTCCAGAATCAGTTGGCGTTTTTGAGGTGCCGTCAGCGCACTAGGGACTTGGAAACGTATTTCCAAGAACTGAAGACCCTGTTGGAAGGGATGTACGCGAAAGCGTATTCGGATGATGTGTCCATCCCCGTCTTCATGAGAGGCCTGAAAGAAGGGTCAGCACGTTCTGAACTGTTCCTGTAGCCGGTGCGTATACGCACGGTGCGGCTAGCGCTTAGAGGAAGACTCTTCCTTAAAGCGGTATCTACCGCTACTTAGCCGATACGCCCTTATAAAGCGCTTAGTAGGAGAGCTCTCCTACTCGGGGCCAACATTCCCGGGTTGGTTTACTACTTAGCTTTAACGGCTGTGTTCCCTTTACGGGGTGTAAGTAAAGGGAGGGCTCCCTCTTACCTACGACACTCACTGCACGCACGACCGGTCGAGGTCGCGCGTCTGAACTTTAGAGTGAAATGTAAACTGAATATATTTAATATGTAATTAGCCTAAATTAATTTAAACTAATGTAAACTTTATGTAATACTAAGTAGAATATACCCAATTGGTACCTAGCTAAAATGTAATGTACACACCTGTGTACCGACACGTGGATGGCTGACACACAACCACCCAAGGGCTCATGCCCTCATTGGTTAAAATAACCAATAGTTCGAAACCTTTCAAACCGGTCAATACTGACCTCAACCGTAGTGTA
>JAPDHQ010004595.1:0-17809 GCA_026184515.1 Peronosclerospora sorghi | reverse complement strand
TACACTACGGTTGAGGTCAGTATTGACCGGTTTGAAAGGTTTCGAACTATTGGTTATTTTAACCAATGAGGGCATGAGCCCTTGGGTGGTTGTGTGTCAGCCATCCACGTGTCGGTACACAGGTGTGTACATTACATTTTAGCTAGGTACCAATTGGGTATATTCTACTTAGTATTACATAAAGTTTACATTAGTTTAAATTAATTTAGGCTAATTACATATTAAATATATTCAGTTTACATTTCACTCTAAAGTTCAGACGCGCGACCTCGACCGGTCGTGCGTGCAGTGAGTGTCGTAGGTAAGAGGGAGCCCTCCCTTTACTTACACCCCGTAAAGGGAACACAGCCGTTAAAGCTAAGTAGTAAACCAACCCGGGAATGTTGGCCCCGAGTAGGAGAGCTCTCCTACTAAGCGCTTTATAAGGGCGTATCGGCTAAGTAGCGGTAGATACCGCTTTAAGGAAGAGTCTTCCTCTAAGCGCTAGCCGCACCGTGCGTATACGCACCGGCTACAGGAACAGTTCAGAACGTGCTGACCCTTCTTTCAGGCCTCTCATGAAGACGGGGATGGACACATCATCCGAATACGCTTTCGCGTACATCCCTTCCAACAGGGTCTTCAGTTCTTGGAAATACGTTTCCAAGTCCCTAGTGCGCTGACGGCACCTCAAAAACGCCAACTGATTCTGGAAAATCAGATCAGGCGTTGCGTACATGTCCATAAGCTTCTTCTTAAGGACCTCCCAGGTAGAGAACACGTTCTTGACCGATTCCGAATACGTAAACGCCCATGCACGGGCTTTACCCGTAAGATGGGTCAATGCAAGTCCCACTTGCAAGTGATCACTGATCACATTCGCTGTGGCGAAGGCCGTTTTGACCTCTCGCAACCACATGTAAAGGTTGTAACCCTTCTCCACGGTGAACTCCTTTATTTTGAATGATAATGGAGGGCGCAACCCCGGAACGACCTCCACTACAACTCGCCTCATGAGCGATGAGGGCATTGACCCTTGCCTTTACGGCCTCGAGGCCCTGCTCCAGTAGGAGCTGCATACCCTCGTCACCCAGTAAGGATAACAGCCTGTTAAATGCTTCCTGCTGGACGATGGTTAACCTTTCCTAATCGTCCTGATTCTTCCTTTGCAGAGGATGCCTTAGTCTACCAACACAGGTGTTGGAGTGACTACAAGTGCTACCAGATGTAGCCGGTGCGTATACGCACGGTGCGGCTAGCGCACAGAGGAAGACTTTCCTAAAGCGGCGATACGCCGCTACTTAGCCGATACGCCCTTATAAAAGGGCTTAGTAAGAGAGTACTATCTTACTCGGGGCCAAGATTTCCCTTTGGTTTACAAGTTAGCGCGAGCTAACGCCTTAGCACAAGGATCCCTTAATAAGGGGGTAGCTAAGGGAAGGACTTCCCTTACACTACAACACTCACTGCGCGCGCGACCGGTAGTGGTCGTGCGCCTGCAGTCTTTTGAGTGAAATGTAAACTGAATGTATATTTAATATGTAATTAGCCTAAATTAATTTAAACTAATGTAAACTATATGTAATACTAAGTAGAACTTACTAAATTCGTACCTAGCCAAAATGTAGTGTACACCACCTGTGTACCAACACGTGGCTGGCTGCCACGCCTCCGCCAAGGGCTCCTGCCCTGATTAGTTATAATAACCAATAGGTCCAAACCTTTCGGACCGTTCAATACTGACCCCAACCGTAGTGTACTCACGTACACAACATAACTAAATGTAACCAGAATGCAACCCTGTTACATGATGGGTATTGCAGTACAGGACCACGTGCCACGTTGGATAGATATGAGAACCATAGTGTTTCTAAAGCACTAACCTTTTGAGCTCTTGCAAAGTCTGATTCCCGAACTCTCCCAAAAGGTCTGGGACATCAGCTTTCTGTCGTACGAGTGGGAGTAACCAAGTAAGCGTATCAAGTACTCGGTACGCTGGCCCCGACCACTTGAGCTGGACGCTTTGCAATTAAGCGCTCAACAATATATCACCTATTCCCTGACTATCAAGAACAGTACGGGATGGCGGTGAAAACATATGCTGCTGTAGACTAGGGAATTACGAGAAACTGTATCGCGAGCCTAGGAAGGGTCAAGCCGATCTTCGGAAGCTGTTTTCTTCCTCGATGCCGACTTCAGCTCGACTCGATGGGCACGTCGTTACGATCTCTTCTTGATGAAAATCGTGACCAGTTGAACGAAAGTCTTGCCTTTAAACAAAAGGTTGATTGGCAGCAAACTATCATGAACCTCTGCTGATTTGTATGACAAGTTTAAGTCGGATTATTGGTCATTCTGATCAATGTCGCTTGCAGCGGCATTCGTCGCGGGGACACGGATTGCCGTCGCGGAGGTTTTAGGTTAGTATTGAGTCTCCCGACATAGAATATCGGATGTCGCATTACTATATAGAGTAAGCACTTTTATTACACTTAAGACCTTAACGGGCTCAATGAACTTTGACAGCTGACGATTGCATGTATGGGAAAATTAGTAGATAATAACGTGACTGATACACAAATTTATGTGCATCCTTCCATCTTGATCAGGGTTCCGCTTCTGCTTATCAAAACCAGAAGAACGTGTATCATTCATATATCAAATTACAGTTTGAAGTTGTAATACGATGTTGTCTACCGCTTTATTAGCGGTATATGGATATTTTTCTTCATCTGCCACTTGTGTAGAAGACAGAGTTATCATTTCAACTTCGGCTAAAAAACGGCTCCAACTACTCTGTTTTGATAGTTGGAGCCGTTTTTTTTGCCGAAGTTGAAATGATAACTCTGTCTTGATAGTTGGAGCCGTTTTTTTTAGCCGAAGTTTAAATGATAACATTAGGATAGAAAGTGTTTTCATTGTCATTTACTTTTTTTCTCCTGACGTGATTACAGGGGTTCTGTGTACATCTACTGCTGTGACAGCGGTTAAATGATCTATATTTGCAACTTCTACTGCTGAATTCGTAGTGTGCGCGCTTTCCATGACTTCGCAAGTTTCCACAGCAACTTGGGCTTCGCTCGCATCGACTCGCTCAAAATTTGATGTTCTCGAACCCACCTATAATTGTCGTACTTCCAAGTAAAGCTGGGGTACGTGGATACCGCATGGCATTCTCGTACAACGATGTATGCTTAGTTGATTCATATACCGAATTATCATCGCAAACCCAGTGAGTTGCACAAAAAACGCCACAATGTAGCTTAGATCAGGTTATCTTGTCGTTTCGGATGTTCTGCAGTTTGACATCTTTAAATTTGTGCCCACCAAAAAGAAACCGTAGAGCTCAAATTATAAAACAATGCTTTCTGGAATTCCGTGCTATCATAATGTCATATGAAAGAATATCCGCGCTGTTTGCGCGGAAGTGATATCCGACGACACTACACTAATATGTAACATCTTACTAAATATGTCTACAAAAAATCCAATATTCAAGTCTCTTGGTTAGTGATGGGCGGAAGATCAAAGATGTGGTTAATTTACCCTCATGCATAAGGACGCCTGGTCGGTGGTATATTCTATCTTCTAATAGATATATCCTAACTTCTCTAGTGCATCTTCCATGACCCTGGATTCTTTGTCATGCATGGGTAATTGCGCGCAGCTGACGCGATTGATTGTAAAATATAACACGATCCTGATCTTCTTGATATCGATCAGTAAGTACCAACCGATGGCAAAATTGCTTGCGTCCCAAGTGACGTATACGGGGGCAATTGTTTTCACAACCAGTGCTTCCGTCAAGCTTTAATTAACTGCATAAAAACGTTCTTGGCATTAGGTATCCCAATGCCACTAGACGTATTTCTTGGGTCGGTCATATTAATCCTGCATAAATTACATGAAATTTCGTGCAAATACGTCACATGACTAAGGAACTTCCGATTTCCTGTCTGGCCATTCCGTATCACCCTATCTTCTATCGATCAGGGTGAACATCTTTCTTGCCATCAAGCAGCCAAGAGCTGGTTTTTCCGATACACCGAAGGCGCATTTCTTTATGTTTCCATAGAAGTTACGCATAAGATCTAACACTTGGATTTTTGGGGCACTTAGATCGCTATTTCCGTGGTAACCCTTACTGCGGAAGAAGATCATCGAGATAAGTCGGTGCTCCATTCACTGGGCGTAATAGTGTTTGCAACGGTAAACGTGAGAGGGGCGTTCTCAAATCCTGTAGAATTACCACCCACTCTAAAGCGTTCCGCTTGAGATGCTTCCGCGGTGAGAGATCATTATCACGAATGCAGATTTGATAAAACCCACATCTTAAATCTAGATAATGCTCCTGCTCATAGTCGCTGATGGCATCTTTTCACGTCAGGCGGTCATACATTTCTCGCATGGCTAGCCAGATAATGAAGCCATCGGCGATTGGACATGTCGTTGTAGCATGTACAATCCGTCAGCCTCCTGTGGAGTTTTTTTTCACACAGAAGGTGAAGCTCGAGTGGGGCAAGGTAGATTCACAGAACTCGTCGATTGCTTTCACTTAATCACACGGTAATGTACACTTGACATATGACGCAATACTTCGCACCTGGTACGCGGTAAATATCATTTCGAGTACCCTTATCGTTCGGGAGCTCGCGTGGAACTATTTCTGGGAATACATCATCTTATTCTCAAACCGCATTGAAGTAAGGGGACGCCGCTTTAAGCAACTCCCATCTCCGCGCTTCAAAGCGACGACGTTGAGTTTTATCATCAGGAATGCACTCATTATCGACGTGACGGCTTGTAACGTGGATATTTAGTTGTTAATAGCACGATTTATCGTCTGCAATGATGATACAATATGAGCGTCCTAAAGTTCTTTATGGATCTTCTGGATATGAGCTGGAGCAATCATCACTTTCGAACGCAATTTTGGAGAAGTACTGATCGTCAGAGAATAGGTAGCTGATCAGGTCTATATTTGCGTTAGGAACTTTATCGCCCCAACGTGCTCCCTAATCAAGTCGGATGCTTCTTCTTCACGGTGGCCACTTCCTACCCTAGTGATTAGCATGAGTGTGTACGACCGTCGTTGGTCGTGAGTATTCCAACACGGCGGTCTTATAGACCTTTTCCTCTTCACGCAGGTGTTGTACTGATTCCCTAAGGGTCCATTGCAATTGTCGGATCAAAGCTGGTAGTGAGATCGCTAGCACCAGTTTTTCTGACGCTGCGAGTCTTATCCACTGATATACTTAAATTACCTAGTTACTGTGACACTGCCGCAGAATATAGACAAGTTAATGCTTGTAAATCCACGGGATGCTGAAAATAACATCGATCTTGTCATCAAGCTCGAAGACGATTATTTATCCATGAGTGACAGTTTGCAACTCAAAGAGTGCGCATATTACACGCTCTCCAGTAACACGTATTTACTCGACGCTGACCGGAAAAATGCATGCTTCGTGGCGTTTCTACTTCCATGAAGTTTAACGACGGCCAATCATACTTGATGCGCCAATATCAAGCTGCTCATTCTTGGCGACGTCAGTCCCATGATGCTAACCTTCGGGTGATGAATGCTTTTTGCGTTTCCCCGCACTTTCCAGTAGGCTAGTGACCCTTCTGATTCAACTTAATCGTCCTCACATGCCATTGCAACATGTGAAACAAGCCTTCCAGTAGGGCTCGCTGTCCCTTCTGTTTACACGTTTTTTGAACCAACAGGACTAAGCCCCTTTTGATTGCGCTTGCAGTGGCCTTACCCGCGCGCTGACGACAAGGCACCACGCACGGTGCCTTGCTGTAAGGTAAAAATGCCTCATTCTCGCTCATCTCTTGCTGCGAAGGTTCCCTTTTTAATCTTTCGGCTGCCTCTGTAACGAAGGAACCGCCATCAATATGTCCATCGGCTCAGGAGCCCCGTTCCCGTTATAGCGCGGTTGCGGTACGCCGAAGGGTGAATACCCTCGCCTTTTGTTCTCTGTTGCTGTACATTAAACTCTAGAGGCCCATAAGTAACCGAAACCAATATGTCCATCGGCTCAGGAGCCCCGTTCCCGTCATAGCGCGGTTGCGGTACGCCGAAGGGTGAATACCCTCGCATTTCGTTCTCTGTTTCTGTACGTTAAACTCTAAAGGCTCATTCCCTCTTTCACTGTACCCAGTATACTGGGTTGATCTAATCATTTCTGAAATCTTCATGGATTTATTGGAGATAGCATCTTGGAGTTGCTTCGGCTGATGACAATAGAAATATTGTTTGACGGGAGTGTTGTTCAGTCCCTTCATCAACACAACCACTTTTCTAGCCGTGTTTAGTGGTTCATCCACAATATTCGATTACAGGTAGTGTGCGTCTGCGAGTAAGCTGATATATTAAGTTTACATCTGAGAATTCAGATTGACATCGGCATTATAGGAGGCCTAAAAAAACGGTGAGCTCTTACTCCTTCTAAATGCTTCAAGCGTTTATAACGCTGAAGGGTCTGCTGCCAGTCTGCGTCCCCATGCCCATGTCTTGGCACAACCGCCAATACATGTTAGACAAAGACCTGGGTGCACTAGGTTGCGCGAATCGATTGTTTTCTTTTATTCAAGCAGCTATCACATTAAAGTTCCCCGTTGTCCGTCCCGTGTACAGGATACGTACGCCTGAAAGATCGCAGTATCCGCGATGTAGCGGCTGTTGATGTCTCCGGCGAGGCAATAGAGTTTCTTCAAAATCTATCGAGGATTTCGGCTCGCTCCGTACAGTATCCACATAGGCGCTCATATGGGATCATCTCAGCCGAGGACTTTTGGGAAGGAAGACGCGGTTTGTGGTTTCCTTTGTCTTGTAGTGTAAATGCGCATCTGACGGACCGGTTAGGGTCCTGCTTATGCCCTGTTTCCTGGCGCGCTATTGCCAGGAAACTGTTTCGTCACTAAGGTGCGTGTCACTTGTATAGTAAAAGTAAAAGTAATATATTATTTAAAGTTAAAATTAAGTAAATAATAATAACTCCAAATAAAACATGAACGTGGTCCACAGTAAACTTGTATACTCACGTATAGTCACGTTTTCAATCAACACGTATACTTGAGTTCAACACTCCTTCCAAGGTTACCGGGGGACATCTTCTACACAATATATCCATAGAAAATAAAACCATCAGGCACTCAGCATCCGATAGTACCAATTCAAAATATAATCCATCATTTCAATCCAATTTGCCTCCTCAAACTTGAAATGCGCGGTCCATCAAATGTTTGGTGAGTAAATCTGTCACCATCTTTTCACTTTACACGTGCTCCGGCTTCATCTTTCCTTTTCTTGAGTAATATTTAATAAATCTCAGCTTCACGTCCACGTGCTTTGCACTCGCATCACTCATCTCGCTTTGGATCTGCTTAATCGAAGCCTGATTGTCGATTTTTAGCACATTAGGCGCTTTTGTTTCGATTCCAATTTCTTCGAAAAGCTCTTTGAATCCTAACGCCTGCCTGCCTCCGACAGCCTCGGCAACGAATTCTGCTTCAGCAGTGGATAGGACGACAGACGACTGCTTCTTGCAATTCCAGCCTGCCACAATTCCATTCACGTAAATCACGCTAGCACTGATGCTTTTCCGATCACTCTTATCCGCTGCAAATTCAGCGTCACTGTAACTCACAATCCTCAACGGCAGAGATTAATCGTCATCATGAGTAAGAGATAACTTCATATCAAACGTTCCTTTTAGATATCTCGCTATATGTTTCGCCATTTTAAAATCCAGCAAAGTCGGTGCATGGGTGTGCCTCGTTGACCTATGCACCGCGAAAGCGATATACGGTCGCGACACGCGATAAATCCACAGTAAACTTCCGACCAGTGATTGGAATGTCTTGATCGACGGCATTTTACCACTTGTTCTGCTCGGTAGTAATTCATCCAATCCATTTTTTTGTTTTCAAACTTCATCTCTGGCACCTTGACCGTGTTTGCATCCTTGAGACCATGCCTCTCAATCATCTCGCTAATCGTCTGTTCTTGGTCAATCCAGTAACCAGTTTCAACATCACCACTGATTCTTGTACCTAAGAACTTTTCCACTCTCCCCAGATCTTTCAATTCTAGTACAATCAAATCTTCGAAAAAATCATCCACTAACTTGGTATCCGTTGCAGTGAAAAGCAAATCGTCAACGTAAACTCCAACGAGTGTAATATTTCCATCAGTTTTTTTTTCACAAAGATGCATGTGTCTGTTAAACACTGCGTGAATCCACATTTGAACAAAGTATCGCGTAATAGTTCATACCATAGCCTGCCTGCTTGTTTCAGGCTGTAACAGGGTACATTTGGGTATGTTGTGTACATAAGTACACTACGGTTGAGGTCAGTATTGACCGGTCCGAAAGGTTTGGACCTATTGGTTATTTTAACCAATCAGGGTAGGAGCCCTTGGTGGGGGCGTGGCAGCCTGCCACGTGTTGGTACACAGGTGGTGTACATTACATTTTGGCTAGGTACGAATTGAGTAAGTTCTACTTAGTATTACATCTAGTTTACATTAGTTTAATTAATTTAGGCTAATTACATATTAAATATACATTCAGTTTACATTTCACTCTAAATACTGCTAGGCGCACGACCTCGACCGGTAGCGCGCGCAGTGAGTGTTGTAGTGAAAGGGAAGTCCTTCCCTTTACTACCCCGTTATTAAGGGAGCCTTGTATCAAGGCGTTAGTTTATACTAATTAGTAAACCAAGGGAAATCTTGGCCCCGAGTAAGAAAGCGATCTCTTACTAAGCCCTTTTATAAGGGCGTATCGGCTAAGTAGCGGCGTATCGCCGCTCTAGGAAAGTCTTCCTCTGTGCGCTAGCCGCACCGTGCGTATACGCACCGGCTACATCTGGTAGCACTTGTAGTCAATCCAATACCTGTGTTGGTAGACAACAACATCCTCGGCAAAGGATGAAACAAGACGATTGGGCTAAGTTAATTCCCGTCCAACAGGAAGACTTTAAGAGGCTATTACCCATACTGGGTTCGGTTGGCATGCTCCACCTGGTCGAAAAGGGCTTTGATGCCGTGCGCGATAGGGTTAACTCCCTCCTCGCCCATGAGGCGAGTTTGTAAGGAGGTCATCCTGCGTCTACGGGGGTACGCCCTCCGTTATCCTTTAAAATAAAGGAATTCACCGGTGAAAAAGGTGATAACCTTTATGTGTGGCTTCGCGAGGTCAAATCGGCCTTCGCCACAGCGAATGTGATCGAGGATCACTTGCAAGTGGGACTTGCATTAACCCATATTACGGGTAAAGCCCGTACATGGGCGTTTACGTGTCCGGATTCGGTCACGGACGTGTTCCCAACCTGGGAAGTCCTTAAGCAAAAGCTTATGGACATGTACGCCACGCCTGATCTGGGTTTCCAGAATCAGCTGGCGTTTTTGAGGTGCAGCCAGGGCACTAGGGACTTGGAGAAATACATCCAAGAACTTAAGACCCTGTTGGCAGGGATGTACTCGAAAGCTTATTCGGACGATGTATCTATTCCCGTCTTCATGGGAGGCCTGAAAGAAGGTCCAGCACGTTTGGAGCTGTTCCGTTACCGACCCCAATCCCTGGAGGAGGCGTTTAAGATGGCTTGTAACGCCGAGAGGAACTTTCGTTCCTCTAAGGTGGGTCCAGAACCCATGGACCTTAGTCAGGTCAAAGCGTAAGAGAAACCTCCCGCTAGGAGTCACTCTGACTCCTTCCCGCAGGGCTTCGAAGCGGAGCTCCTCGCAATGCTTATGTGGCATGGGCCGCAAAGATGCTTCCTGTGTGGAAGAACGGGTCATCTGCGGAACAGATGTCCGAAAAAAACCCAGCGAGACTCTCGCTATAAGGGGCCGATGGCGGGAAAATGCCCTCGCCCAAGCTGTCGGGAAACGACGGCTCCCATTAGGTGCGGGGCGCCCTACTGGGGAATCCTCAGTGCTGTTAAACCCCAAGGTAGGGGCCGACAGCACAAAGCCCCGAGGAAAAAGGTGCTTCCTAGCACCGAGTTGGTGTACCAGCCAGGTTTGCTGGTCGAAAGCGGACGTGAAAGGCTTTGATAAGCCTTGAAGAGTCTTTATAGACTCTGGAGCGTCTGAAAATTATGTCAGACGGGATTCTTTTGAGAAGAGTCGGCTGTATGCCGAGGCCTTAGAGGCACGTTCTCGTGACGTTGTCACAGTCCGTCTAGCGACGGGCGTACAGGTTTCTGTACCCAAGGTCTCGATTGGCCTTAAGCTGAAGTTTGCAGACTTCGATAGCTTAGAACGTTGCCTAGTCCTGGATTTGGACTCGAGGTATGACCTCATTCTGGGCATGAAGTGTCTGGAACGCCACGAGCCATGGATAGACTGGAAGTTTAAGTCCATTGGCTCAACGCACCCGCGGTCGGGTGAAGCATTGGCGAGTCATGAACCCACCTTTGCTCGATCGCAAAAGCGATTCTGGCGTGAGACGCCAGAGATTGGGATGTCTGAAATGATCAGTCCCAATGAGGTAAGGAAGAGTTCCTTAACGAGGGGAATTCGGCGGTTAATCCCCACGCCGTTAACGGTGATACTGGTGAGTTGCCAGTGGCAGAGGTGGATTCCTCTGAGGCGACTCCAGTGGTAGGGGTAGAGACCCCGGTGGTTAAGCGCGAGTCGCTTCCAAGCGAAGAGACCCGTAGTTCGTCTCTTTTGCACGTCGGAAATGATTCCGACCACGCCGTTATAGGCGAGACTGGTGCGTCACCATTGGCAGAGGTGGATTCCTCTGAGGCGACACCAGTGGGAGGGGTAGAGACCCCTGTGGTTAAGCGCGAGGCGCTTCCAAGCGAAGAGACCCGAAGTTCGTCTCTTTCGCACGTCGAAAATGATTCCAACTACGCCGTTGTAGGTAAGACTGGTGAGGCACCGGTGGTAGAGGTAGAGACCTCTGTGGATAGGCGCGAGGCGCTTCCAATAGATGGGGCAATTGACTCCCCTCATCTAGGTCTCGGAATGAGTCCCGAGGTCAGTAGTCAGCAGTCCTATCGGATGCTGAATATTGTGACAGGTGTTGTCACAGAAGGCGTAAGCCTGGAACGGTTTCCTGAGGTAGGCGAAATATTGTCGTTGGAGGAGATGTCCTTCAACGAGTTAGAAACTGCTGTAAAAGCAGGTGAACTCGACGAGATCGTCGTGTTGCGTCCGGAAGAGGAGTTAAACTCCTCATCCACGATGGAAGAGTCAGTTTTGGTGCAAACCAAACAGGCATTGAGTGCCCGAAGCGGTCTCAAGATCCTTGCGGATCCTGAAGACCCTTACCATTCCTTATTGAATGAATTCGGAGATGTCATTAGTGACAACCCACCGATGGGTTTACCACCGGATCGGGGAGTCCGACATGAAATTGACTTGGTTCCTGGAGCCAAATACTGCGTCACGAGGCAGTGGCCTCTTCCCAAGGTGCAATGCGACGTCATCGACGCATTCTTCAAGGGGGAAGAAGAGGCAGAGATGGTACGGGAGAGCAAGTCTCCCCACTCATTCCCCACTTTTTGTGTTCGTGAACCGAACGGAAAGTGGCGCATTGTGCATGCGTACAATAAGCTGAATGCAGCTACTGTACCAATGCAAACTCCGATTCCTCGGAAGGATGTCCTCCAGAACAATATGGCGGGCTGTACTGTGTACAGTGCCTTAGATCTGGTGGACGGGTATTATCAGGTGCTCATGCGAGCGTCCGATATTCCGCTTACAGTGGTTAGCACGCCTAGCGGCATGCTGTGGGAGTGGATTGTTATGCCACAAGGGCTTTCGAATGCACCAGCGACTTTTAATCGCTTGGTGACTCAACTCTTCCGCCCTCATAGAAAGTACGCTCAGACGTAATTCGACGATATATTCGTTCATAGTCGTGCGGAAGGCGACTCGTCTGATGTTCAGACGCACCTGATACACCTTCGAGCTGTGCTCGAATGTATGTGAGAGCATAAACTATATGCAAACGCATCCAAATGTATTTTTGGTGATGAGGAAATCCCTTTCCTCGTATGCTTCATCGGTAAGGATGGAGTGCGGGCTGATCCCGCGAAGGTGAAAGCCATTGTGGAGTGGCCTTCGCCTGTAAATCTTAGAGATTTACGGAAGTGGCTTGGATTAGCCAACTATCTCCACAAGTACAGCGAGAACTACGCTGAATGGCGAAGCCATTAACTGACCTTCTTAAGAAGGACGTTGATTGGTGTTGGGAAACCAAACACCAAAACGCTTTTGAAGCGGTCAAGGGGAGCTTGTTAAAAGCCCCCGTTCTTGCTCTCCCAGATTGTGGGAAACCTTTTAGCTTCGTCTGCGAAGCCTCCGATTTCGCAATCGGATGTGCTTGGTTACAAGCAGACGACGCGGGACGGGAACGCGTGATTGCGTTTGTTCGAGGCAGCTTAAAGCTGCAGAACCGAATTATCCCGTTCATGATAAGGAGATACTTGCAATGAAGTATGCCCTTGTCAAATTTAGGGATCACCTACTCGGCTCAAAGCCGTTCGTGGTTTATACTGACCACGCGTCCGTATGGACAGCGACGAAGTCGCCTCATCTCTCCCAGCGGATGGTCCGTTGGCTCTCCTTCTTTGCGGAGTACACTTTTGAGGTTAAGTATAAACCTGGCAAGCAGAACGTACTTGCAGACGCGTTATCGCGTCGTCCTGATTACGAGCTCTCTCACGCGACATTTATCACCTCGTCTGTGGTGGATCTCATACGCCAGGCGTATGAGAAAGACCCAAAGTGTACGGCGCTTATTAGCGCGTTGGGTGGAAAGGGACTTGGCTCGTCTGAGACAACCCTGTCAAGTCGAGCTAAAGCTCGTTTGCACCGTTACAGGTACTGTGACGGTTTGCTATATTATAGCACGAGCGCGGAGGACACTACGCGGGTGGTTGTTCCTCATGATGAGGAACTAAAGTATAGAGTCCTATTTGAGGCACATGACGCTCCTACCGGGGGTCATTTAGGTCGGGATAAGACCTACAGCGCTCTAAGCGTTTTGTATTGGTGGCCCAAAATGTATAAGTAGGTCGGTGCGTATATTCGCACCTGTGAGACGTGTCAGACGTTCAAACCCTCTGTAGATTCTGCTGCGCCTTTGTCGAACTTATCCGTTCTGACGGAGTGTTGGAAATCCATCAGTATAGATTTTATCTTCGGTTTTCCGAAGGATAAGGCCGGTAACACCGGCATATTGGTCTTTGTAGACCGTTTGAGCAAGATGGATCACCTGGCGGCGGTGCCAGAGTCCATAGATGGACAAGGAACAGCGAAAGGGTTCCTAGACCGTGTCTTTCGACAGCATGGTCTACACGACTCCGTTGTATCGGATCGGGATCCCCGTTTTACGGGACAGTTCTGGGGGGGCGCTGTTTAAGGTGCTGGGCACCAACTCCTCATGTCCACTGCGGATCATCCTCAGACGGACGGACAAACGGAACGCGTTAATCGCGTTGTTGAATATATTCTCCGGATTTTATACCCGTAGTCTCCAAAGAGTTGGAGTGATATGCTTCCTATGGCCGAATTTGCTATAAACAATTTGGTCCATGCATCTACGGGGTTTACCCCGTTTTACGTGAACGGATTAGTGAATCCGATGGTTCCGTTGACGCCATGTGTGTGTGGCCCAGGGATTGAGGGGGGAGGATTCCCTGATGTCATACCTGTATCTGTGCGAAAGCACATAGATAAGTTTTTATCGACGCGCCTTAGTGTCTTACGACACGTTTGCGACGTCATGGCGGAAAGCCAAGACAAGCAAAAGGAACAGGCCGACCGCAAGGGTCAGCGTAACGAAAGGGTGTACAGAGTAGGAGAAAATGTTTTATTAAACGCTAAGAATCTTCCTACACAGGCAGTTTCCAACGTGTTACGTAACAAACTGCGCCCCAGGTTTGTGGGGCCTTTCAAGGTGCTAGCCCGAAAGGGCCTGGCGTATACCTTGGATATCCCGAAGGCGATTCGTACGCATCTAACCTTCTACGTAGGTATGCTCAAGCCATACCAGAACCCGGAGGCGGGTCCCCTCTTGGAGGAGGTTGGGAAGCCGGGTAGCCGAAAGGCACAACAGGTCGGAACATCGCCGACAGGGTCGAAATACGACCATGAAACTCTGCAGCGAGAGACTCGAGAGAGGCAAGCCGCCCCTCGATGCGGTCAATCGCACTCTCCTCGTCGCGGAGTCCCTCCTGGGCGTCTTGAATGCGACGGCTGTGTCGATCACAGCGCTCGTGGAACTCACGTCGCAATTGCGCGACCTCCTCCTCCAGTTCTCGATACGGATGGTATTCCACATTACCATGTGGAGCGTCTGATGGCGCGACGCCATCATCGGGGTGAGACCCAGTAACTGGTGAATTGGAAGGGTTATCCACATTCACCGAGTTCGTGGGAGTCCGAGACTCCCCTGCGGCAGGATTGCCGTGACGTCGTTGACGCTTTCGAGCGGGAGAACCCCGCTGAGAGTCAACGACCAAAGGGGCGGAAGAAGCCCCTCCACTCCCAGTGGTTAGGAGTTCGCCGGAGACAGATGTGGCGCTCACACTGTTCTCTGGTATCGCGCTGGGGGCAGGGGCGCTGGCATAGCGCGTGAGATAAGGGGCACGTAATAGCTCCATCGCTTTTTCTCTGGCGAATGCCATGCGCAACGCCCTCTCCACCCAAACGTCACGACGGGAATAACTGTTGTGCAGCTCGTCAAAGTTAGGGAGACTTTTCTCCCCTTCCGCCCAAGCGCGGAACGTCCGCTCTGCCTCCTCGACATCTTCGCCTCGTAGTAGAACGAAGGGAATCTTGCGGAGGGTCACAACGACGACATCCCGTGCCTGTTTCCCGAGGAGAGCTCGGTACGAGTTGACAGTGAACTGCTTCGGTGTTAGCAGTTTTGCCCGGGGTTGTCTCCGGCGGGCGATTTCACGCGGCAGTACAGCCGCAGGGCCAGGGATATGGGAGTATAATCCCCTCTTCACCTCGTTTTTAGCCCTCTTTTGAGGGTCACGAGGACCCTTCCGTGCCGGTATGGCATGTCGGCCTTCCTGAGCCGTGTCTAGATCATTGGTGATGGTCTCCTTCGGCGACCCGGATGCATCATCCACAGTTGATAGAGGTGGCGCAAGAGTTAGTGCATTTTCCCCACGTGTGGGGAACGGATTGGACTGCCGAAATCGCCGTTCGGCGTTGTCGGAGCGGTCAGCCTTTGGGGAGATATCCCCAAGGGCATCCACCTCCGAGATATCGGAACAGCCTCCACCCTCTTCTAGAGGAGAATCCTCAGCACCACTAAAGGTGTTCATGGTAAGCCAGAAGTTCTGGCAGTTGGAGTTCTCCAACTATAATTGATTTATTGCGTAAGCAATAGTCTTGATGGGGGAGGATGTAACAGGGTTACATTTGGTTACATTTGGGTATATTGTGTACATAAGCACACTACGGTTGAGGTCAGTATTGACCGGTCCGAAAGGTTTAAACCTATTGGTTATTTTAACCAATCAGGGCAGGATCCCTTGGGGGGGGGGGCGTGGCAGCCTGCCACCTGTTGGTACACAGGTGGTGTACATTACATTTTGGCTAGGTACGAATTGAGTAAGTTCTACTTAGTATTACATCTAGTTTACATTAGTTTAATTAATTTAGGCTAATTACATATTAAATATACATTCAGTTTACATTTCACTCTAAATACTGCTAGGCGCACGACCTCGACCGGTAGCGCGCGCAGTGAGTGTTGTAGTGAAAGGGAATACCTTCCCTTTACTACCCCGTTATTAAGGGAGCCTTGTATCAAGGCGTTAGTTTATACTAATTAGTAAACCAAGGGAAATCTTGGCCCCGAGTAAGAAAGCGATCTCTTACTAAGACCTTTTATAAGGGCGTATCGGCTAAGTAGCGGCGTATCGCCGCTTTAGTAAAGTCTTCCTCTGTGTGCTAACCGCACCGTGCGTATACGCACCGGCTACACAGGCCGTAAAGATTCTTCCGCAATTTTAAAACCACACCTGCTTCGCGTTCGGCTCCCAATTCCGTCAATTTCTCCTTCTAAATCTTCATTCCATGTGGTATTTGCAGGTGCATTTCGTATCCTTCTTCTGTCTGAGTCTTAGGATACGCGCTTGGCACGTCCCCGTGGCGTGCGGACACTTTCCAGATCATCGCCATGATTAAGATAACCTTCATATTGTTCAATTCCATTACAGTCGAAAACGTAGTAATGAAATCCTCTCCCAATATCTGCTTGTCGCCGCGAGCCACTAGCCTTGCCTTGTAGCGTTCCACACTTCCATCGGCTTTAAACTTAGTTTTATAAACCCATTTTGTCGGTAAGGGTTTATTTTCATCACTTCTTCTCACAATTTTCCATGTTTCAAGCTCTTTCAACGAACGCATATCTTGCTGCTCTGCCTCTTGCCACTGCATTGATTGGCTACCTTGATGTGCTTCATAATAACTCCTTGGATCAGGTACAGCTGCGTACATTTCGTTCTTCACATTCTTTAGTTCTGTGATTGAAAAAGCGTACAGAAAATTCGCTGTTCCGCTAATTTCTCCTTCTGTGCGTGCATTTTCCGTTATATTCTTGTCCATCTTACTTCTTTCATCTCCAGCATCACCTTAAAGCGAGTATTGTCTGCTTAGACGCTCCTTTTTCTTCTTCTTGGCCCTGTCTCTCTACATAGCCGCCATTTTCGCAGTCTTCTTCATCTTACGGACTGACTTTATTGTTTGTTGTGCGGTAGTCCTCTCTTCTGTTTCATTTTGGGCTTGAGCGTTTCCCTCCGGCTGGTTTCTGCTCCCTTTACTTGCATTTCGCTTGATTCTTTGTTCATCTTACGTGGAAGGACGTGATCTTCTGTTTCCAAACTTGCTAGGCTCTTTCTGATTTTCTCGTTCGACTTTTCATCTAGAGTTTCAATGTACATCACATGTCGAGTGGTAATAACCACTCTATCCTTCATTAGTAAAACCTTGTACCCTTTAGTCTCGTCATTCTTAGCCAATATTAGTGCTCTTTCTGCATGTTTACCAAAAATCTTCTTCCTTCGGTCTCTCCAGACCGTACAGGGTGATCCGAACACCACGTTGTCCGCCAAATTTGTTTGTTTGCCTGTCAGCATGCATATCGGAGAAACGTTTCCGGGATTATACCTTGTAGGGCTTCGATTCAATATGTAACTTGCGTATTCCGCTGCTTCCGTCCAGTATTTCAGCGTCCAGTATTTCTGACACCCCGGATGCAAAAAATCATGCATCGAACCATATTTTAACAGGGTTACATTCGAGTCACATTTAGTAGGTGGTGTACGTGAGTACACTACCGTTGGGGTCAGTATTGACCGGTTCGAAAGGTTTTGAACCATTGGTTATTTTAACCAATCAGGACAGGAGCCCTTGGGGGGTGGCGTGTCAGCCATCCACGTGTCGGTACACAGGTGGTGTACACTACATTTTAGCTAGGTACGAATTTGGTAAGTTCTACTTAGTATTACATATAGTTTACATTAGTTTACATTTATTTAGGCTAATTATATATTAAATATACATTCAGCTTACATTCCACTCATAGACTACAGGACGCACGACCTCTACCGGTCGTGCGTCTAGTGAGTGCTGTAGCGTAAAGGGAGCCCTCCCTTTAGCTACACCCTTAGTAAGGGAGCCTTGCCGTTAAGGCGCTAGTAAAGGCTACAGTAAACCAACCCGGGAATCTTGGCCCCGAGTATAACGGGGTTACATTTGAGTTACATTTAGTGTTGGTGTACATGAGTACACTACGGTTGAGGTCAGTATTGACCGGTTTGAAAGGTTTCGAAC
>JAPDHQ010004591.1:0-11189 GCA_026184515.1 Peronosclerospora sorghi | reverse complement strand
CGATCGTCCAAACGATCTAGACCTGACCAGTACGAAATAATAGAGGGTAGACCAATCAACCGGTCTATCCCCTGACCAATATGAGAGAAGACCAAAACCGGTCTAAACTCCAACCAATGTTACAATAAGCCAATATGTCCACGTAAAGACCCAATATGCCCGTGAAACTCCACAAACGATATCTCCACGTAAAGACCAATCCAGTGAATAGCACGTTCCAAACGTACTTGAGTCAAAGTGTCGAGATCGCCAAATCGTACTCCCGTCGAGGGACTTCCGGTGGCCAAAGTGCGCGTGCGGCGCGTCCAGACCGGGTATAATAGGCAAGTGGGGATAATTCAACCCTCTGCCCCCAAACACTCTGCGGCGGGCGGAGGCGACTAGTGTACGTGAAAAGAATAACGGAGACCACTTGCTGCGGTGTAGACCAATACCAGAAGAGGTTTTTGCCACTTATTCCTAGACCAAAAGACTTTTACTTGGAAAATCCGCAACCAAAAGACTCCTACTTGGAAAATCCGCAACCAAAAGACTCTTACTTGGAAAATCCGCAACTAACCAATAATACTACCTCCCTATGGTCCCTAATGTACCCACACAAAATTATGTAAAATACCCAATGTCAGGTGAGACACCAAAACTTGGGTTCTTGATACTCCTTGAATCTGATAGGCTAAAAAGCCCCCCTTGTTTAGACCAAGCGGAAACTCGACCAACTGCCTTGACCAAAAGTGACCAAATTTGTGGTACACTTCACCACAGCCGCCCCTGAGTCCGACCGTGTCGCACAACGATAACGGTCTGACTCACCCATCACTCGACCAACTGGACCTTGGTCACTCACACTTCTTCCCCATGGATCAAACATCTTCGACACCTGCTTCGGGTACTGCCTTTACTGCACTTGATCTTCTTATTCTTCCCTTTGACGCTTGTTCTTGTTGTTCTTGCAGAAACTCTATGCGCCGAGTCGCCCACCTTGCTTCGCCTGTCCGGTCGGCTCGGTCTGACAGCCCACGTAACTCTCGTGCACTTCAAACATCGGAAGGGAGTCATACTGAAGCCGACACGCAGATGCAGGATATGCTTGCAGAAAACATGCGTCTCAGGACCCATGTGGCCCACCAGGAAACACGAGGTGCGCATCTTTGGTCTTCGTCTTGTACTTGTCTTGGCCCTCGTTTCTCTTCAGCTCTCATCCCTCCCAGCGTCGTCAAGGCAATAGGTGCCTTGCTTGATTCCGATAGGCAGTCCGACGATTATGTTGACCAGCTTCGACAAATTTTAGAGGGTCTGGTAAGCGCGCGTCATGAGCTGTCCCGTCTGGAGGATCATCAGTCCCATCTCCGGGATCAACTTGCACTTGTTCGCCGGCAGCAGCTGGACGGACAGTTTGACGCAACCTCACTGCGCATGCAAGGCGACGACTTCGAGCGACGCATTGCCGAGCTTCAGATTTCAATTCAAGACCATACCGGGAAGGTCCGGTCTTATCAAGACAAGTCAGACGCTTGGACGCTAGAGTCGGGTCGTCGTCAGGTGGCACTAGACCAGTGCCGCCAGCGCTTGATGAACTTGCTGCATCCGTGTTCGGCTGCTTCCTCCAGCATAGATTGGTCTGCGTCGGCAACCTTAGTCGCCTCGGAGCAAGACCAAGACCGCTTGCAGCAGGACCAAGACCGACATCGTTCATTGGCTGATATTCAGCATCCCGAAATTGCACAAAAATCGAAGAAGCGCGCGGACGCGCCGGGTAGCTCAAGGACGCGGGGCACTGCGCGCGGACCCAGACTCGGGGGGAAGCGTGCAGTGCCTCATAAGCGAGCCAAGACACAGGCGCTTCTTATGGACTCGTACTCGGACACGGACGAAATCTACAGCCCCTCGGAAAGTCGAGCGCCCTCGCGCCGTACTTCAAATCGCACCAGCACACAGGGGTCTCGTCCGAGGAGGACTCCAGCGAAGGTTCCTGCGATTCCGAGTTTATGGTCGCCATCCAGTCCAAGTCACGAACGAATTTACGTGAAAGTTTCATCCAAGTGGCGTCGACATTGGGGTCAGAACAGAAGACCGGTTTGCCAAGTGACGCCACACCAGTATCGACATCAGCGAAGCCGGCGCCTTCGGTTCTCCCCGGGACATCCGAGCTTCACAAGTACGCTCTACTGAAGAACATGGCGGTTGACACCAGCTCCCTTCCGCCGCGGACGTTTGAAATCACTTTGCCGTGGTCGTCGGGGAAAATCGGCTGTTTGCGCCGGTCTACCCGGAACGAGCAGCTTCTGGCCCGGTCTTTCTCTTGCCCGGACCTCTCGCTTTTTTCACCGGCCAAGCAAACCCCTGCCGCGTCTGCATGGAGGGCGGACTTGATTACGTCGGCGCAGATCTCCCGCCTATACGGCGATGAACCATGGAAAATTTTCGAACACCCCAAGATAGGACTTGTGTTCCACTTGACTCCGTGGATCGGCACTTTGCTAGGTCGGGTGAAGAATTTCAACAAGATCCACGGCCAAGCAATTTGGGAATCGTCCCACTACTTGATGCTTCCCCCCGAACGGGTGCGACAAGATCCGGGCCTGGCGACGTTCCAGAGCAAGCGCAAGCGACGTCGAATTCGGGCGGGCGAGGCTTGGCAGTCCCTGTGCCAGTAAATTTTGGACGGGATGCGAGCCCGCGAGTGTGACGTCGACGTATTCTTGTACCCGGTGTTCCTCCACATTACGAGGCGTTGCGTTGAGAAGACCAGACTGCTGGCCGACGACGGCATATGGTACCCCGGTCTTGATTGCGCTGAGCCGGTCGCGGACCTCAAGGATGCTTTGGTCCAGCTTGACCGGAAGGACCCCTGGCGTAACCAGTTTCAGGAGCAAGTGAAAAATCATCCGTCGATGGTCATTGGCCGTCTGTGGGGCGATATCAAGTGAAGTCGCAGGTAGTCGAACAGATAACTCGTAATACATGTCATCATTTCTTTTTCATATGTCCGATCGTCAAATCACTTGAACTAATTTTACCACTCTCTCCATAGTTGCACCGAACACGTTATCGTAAACAGTTCCAACCCCATCACGAAAAATAGTCATCACATTCGTCATTCCTCTACTCCAATTCGTCACAGTTCATCACAATTTCACATCAACTCCGGACCTTCCACATCTTCACGCCGGTCTAGACCGACCGATGCTACTGCGTGTCTTGGTCTTGGTCTTCATGGGTCTGCATCACTTCGAAGCGATTACGACTGACTAGTTCTCGTTCGAACTCTCGTAGAAGATCCTCACAATTCAAATCGAGCTCGTCGACCCAAGTTGATTCATCATGGTCCTTCCATCGGACCAGGTACTCTCGGTGAGTCCGACCGAACATGGTCTTCTTGGTCGACCGAACATCTAAGACCTTCTCCACTTCAAACTCGTCTTCCTCTAATGGTCGTTCCCAACTGTCCTCCGGTAGTAACGCTTCATCGAAATCAAATATTTTTTCTTCGTCTACCAGACAGGGAGTTTTGGGTCGATCAGGAAATTCTCGGACCAGCTTCAACTTGGACACATACACAATCGGGAAGACCTTGTAATCTGTACCAGTTGTTACTAGACGGGCAGCGTGCTCACCGACCAGCTCGGCAACACGGAAAGGGCCGTGCCACATGTGAGCCAGCTTCTTCGCATAGCCCTTTTCACTCGGTCTAGGTATAGCCATACCCTACCCCTGGTTCTATACCGTGGGGTCGGACCTGGTCATTGGTCCGGTCTGCCCGGGCTTGTGTGGCCTGACGCAGCTTTTCGTTGACGACTTCTTTTGCATGCTGGTAGTGTTTCTGGAACTGCATGCGCCAGCGTCGAGCATCGCGATCACGGGTCCGGGTGCAACCGATAGGTATAGCAGCTTCCAATGTCGACCGAGGGTCCCATCCATATGCCAGATAAAAAGGCGTTTCTCCTCGGACCCGATCGGTCGACGAGTTGAGTGCAAACACCAGCCTTTCTGCATACTCGTCCCAATCTCGCTGGTCTGGGTCAGCAACGTACATCTTGATCTCCCTCGTTATGGTCTGCACCATGCGTTCCGCCGATCCATTTGCTTGCGGAAGATATGCCATCGTCGCACTCTGTTTCTGGCCCAGCATGTTATTGAACGACCGGAACACCTCGGACATAAACCGGGTTCCCGATCGTGCCTGATGACCTCACTGGCGCCGAATCTTCGGAACACACATTCTTCGTAGCTCTGGGCGATCTGCTCCGCAGACCGAGATGCACTTGCCTTCGCGATAACTAGACCAGTGAACAGGTATACCCAGATCAGCAGCTCAGTGTAGCCGCGCGTAGATCTAGGCAGTGACGGTATGTGGTCCATCGCTATGACCTGGAAAGGGTAGGTAGATTCGATATTTCCGGGCGATCGCCCCTTGATTACCGGTCTACCCTTTCCGGTCTCGCAATCCGTACAACAGCCCACATATTTCTGCACACTGCGGAAAAGACCTCTCCAGTGGAAGTAGGACCTGATCTTGTGATAGGTCCTGCGTATGCCCTGATGTCCCCCTTCTAGACTCATGTGATAGTGATCAAGGACATCCGGCTGCAGCAACTCGGGGATCACTAATTTCGCCAGTCGGTCCCGGTCTGCACTGTCTTGGTCGGCATCGCGGCAGTAATGCAATAATCCATTATCATCCACTTCGTAGCTATCCGCGATCTTGATGCACTCTTTCGCTTGATCGTTCGTCAACTTGGACAGTTCACCACGCAGGTAGGTCTTCAGGTTCATAATCCATTCTTCTTCGTCCTGCGCCTTGAGGATCCGTTCCATCCTTAACTGTTGCACTGCATATTCGTTCAAACTTTCCTTCGGGAACGGTCGGCGAGACTTCTGAGCTTTCGATCTAGTCGCGACCATCACATGCACCTGGACAGGGGCGTTCTTGGGTCCGATCACCTCTGGGAGCCTGTTTATATTCACCAATCCATCCAGAACGGCCTTCTCGGTGATCGTAGCCCCGGTCTGGTCTTGCATGGCCTTGGTCGCGAGGTAGTCGGCGCTTCTGTTCCAGTCCCGTTTCACGTGCAATAGCTCGTGATATGGGTGGTCCTTCAATGCCTTCATTTCTCGATCATTTAGCTTCCTTAGTCGTGGAGCCTTGCAGTCGATCTCTCCGGTGATCTGCCTGATCACTAGGTTGGAGTCACCATATATGATAACTCTCCCCTTCTCTTGCGACGACAGCAGTTCCAGACATAGAAGTAGACCTCGGTACTCCGCCTCGTTAACAGTAATATCCGGCGTGAAATCGGCAGCGGCTGCAACTATAGACCATTGTGGCAACTTCCACAATATGGCACTATAGGCGCCGACCTTCTTCTTCACGCTTGCCGATCCGTCAAAACTTAAGACCAAGAGCTCTTCATCATGGTCGACGGTCGGTGGCGGTCTCGAAACTGACTGCCGAGGTTGCTTCCTCGGGACAATCGCTATCAATTCCTCGTCCACTTCAGACCGAGGGGTGATACTGGCAGCTAATGTGCACAATATCTCTTCCTCGCCCCCGGTGCACTTAACGACCTCGAGGGTCCACTGCTACAAGACCGCCGACCATCTGCCTAGACGTCCGTCCATCCCATTGGCTGATAATATCCAGTCCAAAGTAGACCGTCTTGACAGGACCTTTATAGTTCGGCCGACCAGCAGGTTGTAACACACATCCAGAATTCGTAGCAACGCCAGAACTTCTTTCTCGACAATTCCATAGTTCACTTCATTTGGTTTTAGCGTCCGTATCGTAAACGTGACTGGATGATACACACCATCGTGATATTGCACTAAAGTGGCCGAGATAGCCCACTTACTGGCATATACAATAACGGTCGGCACTTTTTCGGGAGCGAAATGCTTGAGAATCGGTGCCGTCGCCATCTTAACCTTCAACATACCAAAGGCAAACTGTGCACGCTTCATATGATCTTCGGCCTCCACTTGCGGACAAACTGCAGCAAGACCAGAGTCGGCGCCCTCCTGTAAAGTTGCCCGATTTCCTTCGTGCAACATATGGTAGTCAACTTCCCGGAGCTCGTACAGAACAGCCGCGTAGATAGCAAAGTCTTCAATGAATCGGCTATAATAATTCAAGCTTCCCAGGAAGGACTGCATTGCTTTCAGCGATCTGGGGAACGGGAGGTTACTCAGCGAATCCAGGTCCTTGGGATTAGCCTCTAGACCATTGTTCGAGACCATATGGCCTAAATAGGCGACCTTGGACATACCCCAAAAACTTTTCACGGCACGGATAGACAGGTTCCAGCGGTCGCATGTCTCCAACAATCGTTCAACCTTCTCGCACAGATCGTTCCATGGCGAGGCAGGTATCAGAATGTCGTCGATGTACGACCGCCTCCCTAGAACGGACGGTCCTCTTTCCCGATCGGGTTCACCCTCTCTAACACGTCATAATTTTCAACAGGGTCCCGATCGGTATTGATCTTGAAGTGTCCGTAAAATGCGTTGTCTATCAGCCTTTGATAGATCTGGGGTGCGTTCTTCAGACCGAACGGCATACGATTCCACTCGAAAAGACCAAACGGCGTCACAAATGCGGAAATCTCACGGGATCGATCAGTCATCGAGACCACCCAAAATCCACTTGCCATATCTAGCGAACAATACCACAAGGTCTTGTCGAGGTCTTCCAACAGATCATTAATCAGCGGCATCGGGTACACGATGCCGATTTACCAGCCGATAGTCGATGCACAGTCTAATGTCAACGCCGTTCTTCTTGATAACAATTACGATCGGCGAGGCCCATGGCGAGGTCGACGGTCTAATAATCTTGGTGACCAACAGTCCTTTAATGAGATCAGAAAGCTTTTCACGGTACTGTGGCGCCACGCGTCGACATCTCTGGGCAATCGGCTTGGCATCTCCAACGTCAATATCTCAGATCGCACCACGGGTTGCAGGTGGTAAGGCGTTACCCTTTCCGATCAGCAGATGTCTTTTCTTCCATATGATATTCTTCAACTGCTCGATCTGGTCTGGAATGTTAAGGTCTTGATCACCCACTTGTAAATCATCCATTGTAACTTCGGGTGAGTCGGCAGACACTTCAGGGAGGACTGCCATTTGGCTTTCCAGCTCCTGAATGTACTGTTCCCCGCCTTCATGTATACAGACTTGTTCATCTTCTGGGGCGATATCAACTAGACCATCTGGACCGGCTGAACGCCCCTGGTCTTGATCGACGGGCTGTCCTTCACTGATATCGGTCTGATTAGGAATACCGTCATGGTCCGACCTAGCAATTTCATGTTCCCCTTCTTCCGTTTCTTGCTCCGCTGTCGTCTGGTCTTGTGCTGACACCACGTTGAATAACCTTGGCTCGTCTACTTGATGGTCCACCGTTCCTGGTGACTGCGGCGCCTTTCTTCGGACCAACATCTTTTTTGGGGTGACATAACTTGGTCTTTCCACTAAAGGTGATGTATCCTCTTCCACCGACCCATCATCGCTGGTAAGATCGGTGGTCGATTGGTACGCCAGGTTTTGCCACTCGACATACCGCCTCGATCCAATCGAGACGAACCCCATCTTCCTTGGTACCTTCCCTTCTGCTAACCACATACCGACAATAGTGTTATTGTCCAGTGTCAGCGGCTTGTCACCGATATTGGTAACACGGACAAAATCACGTCGACCAGCACTCTTTACGAAGGTCGGGACCCACGATCGCCCCTGGTCAACCATAACTTCCTCGAACGAAAACCTTTCTCGACCGGGGTATCGGCAGACCGACCGACTGGGATAGTGAGGTCTTGGTCCCACCGGACCAGATCGGTGTACGAACCATACAGAGGTCTTCGACCAGCCAACTGGACCTGGACCTCATCCGGGAGTGTAAGCACTCCATGTGACAGGTCTAGGCGAATACCAGCTGGGACCATGAAATCCATACCTAGTAAAGCGTCCTGACCAGCCAACTTGCCAACCCAAGTGCTGAAAAAGTAGACCAGCGATCCCGACAAAGTAATTTTCACACGCGTTTTTCCTTTGGTCATATAAGAGTTTTCACCGATCCCGACGCATTCTTGTCTCTGGGTATCGTCTGTACGACATCCGACCTTACGAGCAAAGGCGGAGTCGATTATCGAGACTTCAGATCCAGAGTCGAACAACATCGTCGATTTCTGGTTATTAATCTTGCCACAGGCTTTCGCCTGCTTGAACCATTTATCAGGCGCGTGATACTTCCAGTATCCGCGGGATTCTCCAGGAAGAAAGTCCAACTGCATAACCACCTTGGTCCGGGAGTACTCATCGGTCTTCAGACTGTAGACCGGATGGTCTCGGTCGACTCAATTTGGAATAGAACGTGTATTGTCGGTCTTATCCTCCTTGCCGACATATGCATAGATGTGAACCGTAGAACGCTCGGCTCGATCCAGATTCCAACCTGGCGAGCGTTCTAGTTTAACATCTTTTCCGCGTCCGGCGGCAGCATCCCCGCGTGATTGTCCGGCACGTACCACTTGCGTATCATGTTAACAAATTCTTCAATCTTGCAGTGGCCGGCTTCGTGGATCTCTACACATGACTTTCATACGAAAAGGCAGTGGTCAGTCGGGTGGTCGCGTCTCTCGCACTTCTTGCACACCATCTTCTTCCAGCAGTTTGGACCATCATGTTTGCTCGACCCACAGTGGGATCACTTCTGACGAGGTCGGTCCGGATCGGACTTGCTTCCGTTCCTTCCCTTCCGGTCTACCTGGTCGTACTTCGACCTGGTCTTAGGGGCAGGTCCCGCAACATAGACGTAACGATACTGGTCTTCATCCGATGGCTCCTGGATGGATTGACCTCCACTTTCCCCTTCCGATCCCGTGCTGTCTTCGGCTACGATCGCCTTGACCGCTCGGGTCGGTCTGGTCCAGGGTCTCTTGACCGGATCGGTCTGGGTCTTGGATCGGTAGCGACCTGATCCACCAGAACTCTTCGCCCTCATGCTACGCGACTGCTGTAGCGTCCGTAGAGTCTGTTCAACTTCACCCGCGTCCCTAAGACGCAGCAGAGTAAGCTGGTCTGCCAGTTCTTGATCGTCCAGGGTACTAACGTAGTGACCCACATGTTCCAGAGCAGCATCGCTCGGAGGGTTATTCTCTTTAATTGTTATGCAGGCACGAATTGCAGCCACGTTCAACCGATGCAAATACTCGATCGGTGTCTCGTCGCTCCGCTTCTGCATATGGTGATACTTGGGGGCACTCGAAAATCCGGAGTTACAACATTGTCCTTCAAACTCTGCACATAACTGGTCCCAGTCAGACCGGACATCCCGACCTAACTGTTGGATCCAGTTGGCAGACGGTCCTTTCAACAAATCCCGGAAGATCAGACAGTTTTCACTTTTCGGGGTCTGGTCTCGCAGGAACGCAGAATTGACCCGACCGAACCAAGACCGGGCCTGGTCTTCATCAGCATCCTTACCAGTGAATTCGTTGAGGTCGGTCGTTGCGGCCATACGGATGCGCGGAATCGCAGCAGATCCAAAGTCGTAAGCAATAGTGGAGGATAGGTTAGCCTTGCGTGGCTTGCCAGCGCCCGTACCGTCTGACCCACAGTGGTCGTCAAGACCGCCGACCTACTCCATGTCACAGTAACTTGTCTTGCTTGGTCTACGCGGTCTGGCCGGTTGAGGCTTGCGCTTCCCTTTGCCGACTTGCTTATCACTTCGAGTGGGCTTGTCCACAGATGTTACCGATTCCATATCCACATCTCGGCAAACATTGGCACTTTGCTGGGTAGACCGGTCTTGGACATGTGGGCGCAGAGGTGGTCTAACCCGGTCTTCCATGAAACGCTCCATCATCGTCTCAAATATGGCTTGGACGTTAGCTGGAGTCGTGGGCAACGTGTTGATACCCTCCTTTTTCGGAACTGAGGCCTGTGGGGGTCGCTGGAGCCCCGACTGGCAAGCAGCCCTTTGCTGCCGCACGTCCTTTTTTTGTTCCGGCTGGGCATGGTCCAACCCCATGGTCATCCGCTCGACACCAGTCTCCAACTTGGATGAGCTGTTCGAGGCCGGTGGAGATTGATAAACCGATTCGTCATCAGAAACAATGTCAACAAGCGCTGTGGAGACTTCAGCGACCTTCACTGCTGCGGTGGGAGTTGGTCGGCGAACCGCCCCCACCAGTGGGACCAAATGCTCGTGGAAGGTCGACATCGACGATTTCAGCCTCCAAGTCTCAAATTTAAATAGTTTTTGGACATCGGCGGGGTTCTGAATTTTAATGCCAACCTCCGCCAACATCGCCACCAAGTTCTTCACCAACAGTAATGGGCGATCACTCTGGATCGGCTCGGTAGTGGGACCGAGAAGATGGTCGGGGATCTGGAGGTTCAACACCCGAAAGACCACGTCAAATCGAACAAATCGTTTCAGCTCAAAAATGTAATACATCTTGTTTAGGTCTTCTTCAGTGATGCCTCCATCTCCGACTTGCGACTTTTCTTCGAGGTCGTCTTCGTCGGCCGGCATTCCCAACCCTTTCTTGGGAATCTTGGGGACCTTGGGTAGGTTGGTCTGATTGTTCTGATCCGCCTCCAAGTATTTTTCGTCTTTTAATTTTCCATCAACTTTTTTTATGCACATACATAGGATCAGGACCAAGGTCCTGATCCTTTCCGGGACTATAGCAGGACTTGCTATAGTACCGATCGGCTCCGGTGGGAGACTTTTGGGGAGGAAAAAAATTATTAATACGGATCTGGTCCTCCACCAGGCCAGACCGGACATCGCCATCTTTATCGAGAACGAATACGTAAGGTGATAGCCTTTCCTTACGACCTCTCCATAACGATTCCAAATTCAAATCTTCAAATTCAATCTTTGATGACACCTCGCGGTGATATCCACGATCACCAAGTGATCCGGGCACGCGCACCATTGTGGTGGAGTCAAGTTATAAATCGAATACATTTGTATCGACAACCTGACCACCACCATCGTGCCCAGCCTTCCAACTTACGGGGGGGGGTACCCCGCGGACCTCCATTCGAAGTCTGGTCCGATCGTCCGCTGCTGGCAGACGACCGGTCATCATCCAAAGACACTTGGTCCGATTCACTTAAGTTCATCTCACCTTGTGGAATGGGCTAGTTACACACTCGGTGGATCGGGATCGCAGATCGAT
>JAPDHQ010004588.1:0-11151 GCA_026184515.1 Peronosclerospora sorghi | reverse complement strand
GAAGAGTTCCGCCCCAGAGATACCTACCCAGATCGGTCTTCTATATTAAAGACCGCTTCGATCCATCTGCGATCCCGATCCACCGAGTGTGTAACTAGCCCATTCCATCGGGTACACAAGGTGAGATGGACACTACACAATCGGACCAAGTGGGTTCTGATGACGACCGGTCGTCTGCTTGCAGCGGACGATCGGACTAGATCTCGAGTGGTGGTCCGCGGAGTACCCCCTCCGAAAGTTGGAAGGCTGGGCGCGATGGTGGTAGTCAGGTTATCGATGCTAATGTTTTCGATTTCGAACTTGACTCCACCACAATGGTGCGCGTGCCCGGATCACTTGGTGATCGTGGATATACCGTGCTGATATTCCATCAAAAATTGGATTCGAAGATTTGAATGATTTGAATATGGAGTCGTTCTGGAGAGGACGTAAGGAAAGGCTATCGCCTTACGTTCTCGTTGTTGATAAAGATGGCGATGTCCGATCTGGCCTGGCGGAGGACCAGATCGGGATTAATAAGTTTTTTTCCTTCCCAAAAGGCTCCCACCGGAGCCGATCGGGACTATAGCAGGTCTTGCTATAGTTCCGAAAAGGATCAGGACCTTGGTCCTGATCCTATGTATATGAATGAAAAAAATGATGGAAAACTAAAAGATGCAAATTAATTGGAGGCTGACTGGAACGATCCGGTCTACCTCCCTAAAGTCCCCAAGGTGCCCAGAAAAGGGCTGGGAATGCCACCCGACGAAGACGACTTCGAAGAAAAGTCGAAGGTCGGGGATGAGGCTATCACCGAACAAGACCTGGAAAAGATGTATTATGTTTTTGAATTGAAGCGATTTGTTCTCCAAAACCAGGTCTTTCGGGTGTTGGACCTCCATATCCCCTACCGACTTCTCGGTCCCACTACCGAGCCGATCCAGAGTGATCGACCATTACTGCTCGTCAAGAATTTGGTGGCGATATTGGCGGAGGTTGGCATTAAAATGCAGAACCCCGCCGGTGTCAATAAATTGTTTGAATTTGATGCTTGGAGACTGGAGGCGTCGATGTCGGACCTCCACGACCGTTTGGTGCCACTGGTGGGGGCGGTTCGCCGCCCAACTCCCACCACGGCAATAAAGGTCGCCGAAGCCTCCACAGAGCTTGTTGACATTGTTCCGATGATGAATCGATCTACCAGTCTCCACCGGCTTCTAACAGCTCATCAGAGTTGGAGACCGGTGTCGAGCGGATGACCATGGGGGTGGACCATGCCCGTTCTGAACAAAAAAGGGACATGCGGCAGCAAGGGGCTGTTTGCCAGTCGGGGCTCCAGCAATCCCCACAGGCCTCAGTTCCGCAAAAGGAGGGTATCAACACGTTGCCCATGACGCCAGCCAACGTCCAAGCCATGTTTGAGACGATGATGCAACGTTTCATGGAAGAACGGGTTAGACCACCTATGCGCCCACATGTCCAAGACCGGTATACCTGTCAATGTGTCAATGTTTGCAAAGATGTGGATATGGAATCGGTAACATCTATGGATAAGCCTATTAGAAGTGATAAACCAACCGGCAAGGGAAGGCGCAAGCCGCAACCGGCAAGACCGCGTAGACCAAGCAAGACAAGTGACTGCGATATGGAGTCGGTCGGCGGTCTTGACGACCATGGTGGGTCAGATGGTACAGGCGCAGGCAAGGCGCGCAAGGCTAACCTAGCCTCCACTACTGCCTACGACTTTGGATATGCTGCGATTACGCGCATCCGTATGGCCGAGACGACCGACCTCAAGGACTTCACCGGCAAGGATGCTGATGAAGACCAGGCCTGGTCTTGGTTCAGTCGGGTCAAGTCTGCGTTCCTGCGAGACCAGACCCCAAAAAGCGAACGCTGTTTAATCTTCCGGGATTTGTTAAAAGGACCGGCTGCAAACTGGATTCAACAGTTGGGTCGGGGAGTCCGGTCTGACTGGGACCTGTTATGTGCGGAGTTTGAAGGTCAATATTGTAACTCCGGATTTTCAAGCGCCCGTAAGTACCACCATATGCAGAAGCGGGCCGACGAAAAACCGATCGAGTATTTGCATCGGTTGAACGTGGCTGCACTTCGCGCCGGCATAACAATCAAAGAGAATAACCCGCCGAACGGTGCCGCCTTAGAACATGTGGGTCACTATATTAGTGCCCTTGACGATCAAGAACTGGCGGACCAGCTTACTCTACTGCGTCTTAAGGATGCGGGCGAAGTCGAACAGACCCTGCGGACGTTACAACAGTCGCGTAGTATGAGAGCGAAGACCGCTGGTGGATCAGGTCGCTATCGTTCCAAGACCAGACCGATCCGGTCAAGAGACCTTGGACCAGACCAACCCGAGCGGTCAAGGCAATTGTAGCTGATGACAGCACGGGGTCATAAGAGGAAGTGGAAGTCCATCCAGCCAGGAGTCATCGGATGAAGACCAGTATCGCTACGTCTATGTTGCGGGACCTACCCCGAAGACCAAGTCGAAGTCCGACCAGGTGGACCGGAAGGGAAGGAACGGAAGCAATTCCGATCCAGACCGACCTCGTCAGAAGTGCTCCCACTGTGGGTCGAGCAAACATGATGGTCCAAACTGCTGGAAGAAGATGGTGTGCAAGAAGTACGAGAGACGCGGCCACCCGAAGGACCACTGCCTCTTCGTATGCAAGTAATGTGGAGAGATCCACGAGGCCGGCCACTGCAAGATTGAAGATTTTTTTAACATGATGCGCAAGTGGTACGTGCCGGACAAGCACGCGGGGATGCTGCCGCCGGACGCGGAAAATATGTTAAACTAGAACGCTCGCCAGGTTGGAATATGGATCGATCCGAGCGTTCTACGGTTAACATCTATGCATATGTCGGCATGGAGGATAAGACCGACAATACACGTTCTATTCCAAATTGCGTCGACCGAGACCATCCGGTCTACAGTCTGAAGACCGATGAGTACTCCCGGACTAAGGTGGTTATGCAGTTGGAGTTGCTGCCTGGAGAATCCCGCAAATACTGGAAGTATCACGCGCCTGATAAATGGTTCAAGCAGGCGAAAGCCTGTGGAAAGATTAATAACCAGAAGGCGACGATGTTGTTCGACTCTGGAGCTGAAGTATCGATAATCGACTCCGCCTTTGCTCGTAAGGTCGGATGTCGTATAGACGATACCCAGAGACAAGAATGCGTCGGGATCGGCGAAAACTCTTATATGACCGAAGGAAGAACGCGTGTGAAAATTACTTTGTCGGGATCGCTGGTCTACTTTTTCAGCGCTTGGGTTGGCAAGTTGGCTGATCAATACGCTTTACTAGGAATGGATTTCATGGTCCCAGCTGGTATTCGCCTAGACCTGTCACATGGAGTGCTTACGCTCCCGGATAAGGTCCAGGTCCAGTTGGCTGGTCGAAGACCTCTGTATGGTTCGTATACCGATCTGGTCCGGTGGGACCAAGACCTCACTATCCCAGTTGGTCGGTCTGCCGATACCCCGGTTGAGAAAGGTTTTCGTTCGAGGAAGTTGTGGTTGACCAGGGGCGACCGGTGGGTCTCGACCTTCGTAAAGAGTGCTGGTCGACGTGATTTTTTCCGTGTTACCAATATCGGTGACAAGCCGCTGACACTGGACAATAACACTATTGTCGGCATGTGGTTAGCAGAAGGGAAGGTACCAAGGAAGATGGGGTTCGTCTCTATTGGGTCGAGGCGGTATGTCGAGTGGAAAAGCCTGGCGTACCAATCGACCACCGATCTTATCAGCGATGATGGGTCGGTGGAAGAGGATACCTCACCTTTAGTGGAAAGACCAAGTTATGTCACCCCAAAAAAGATGTTGGTCCGAAGAAAGGCGCCGCAGTCACCAGGAACGGTGGACCATCAAGTAGACGAGCCGAGGCTAGTCAACGTGGTGTCAGCACAAGACCAGGCGACAGCGGAGCAAGAAACGGAAGAAGGGGAACATGAAGTTGCTAGGTCGGACCATGACGGTATTCCTAATCAGACCGATATCAGTGAAGGACAGACCGTCGATCAAGACCAGGGGCGTTCAGCCGGTCCAGATGGTCTAGGTGATATCACCCCAGAAGATGAACAAGTCTGTATACATGAAGGCCGGCAACAGTATATTCATGAGCTGGAAAGCCAAATGGCAGTCCTCCCTGAAGTGTCTGCCGACTCTCCCGAAGTTACAATGGATTATTTACAAGTGGGTGATCAAGACCTTAACAGTCCAGACCAGATCGAGCAGTTGAAGAATATCATATGGAAGAAAAGACATCTGCTGATCGGAAAGGGCAATGCCTTACCACCTGAAGCCCGTGGTGCGATTTGCGATATTGACGTTGGAGATGCCAAGCCGATTGCTCAGCGATTTCGACGCTTGGTGCCACAGTACCGGGAAAAGCTTTCTGATCTTATCAAAGGACTGTTGGCTACCAAGATTATTAGACCGTCGACCTCGCCATGGGCCTCGCCGATCGTAATTTTTATCAAGAAGAACGGCGTCGACATTAGGTTGTACATCGACTATCGGCTGGTAAATCGGTTAACTAAACTTATGGTGTACCCGATACCGCTGATTAATTATTTGTTGGAAGACCTGGACAAGACCTTGTGATATTGTTCGCTGGACATGGCAAGTGGATTTTGGGTGGTCTCGATGACTGATCGATCCCGTGAGATTTCCGCATTTGTGACACCGTTTGGTCTTTTCGAGTGGAACCGTATGCCGTTCGGTCTGAAGAACGCACCCCAGATCTATCAAAGGTTGATAGACAACGCACTGTATGTACACTTCAAAATCAAGACCGATCGGGACCCTGCCGAAAGTTATGATGTGCTTACAGAGGGTGAACCCGATCGGGAAAGAAGACCGTCCGTTCTAGGGAGGCGGTCGTACATCGACGACATTCTGATACCTGCCTCGTCATGGAGCGATCTGTGCGAGAAGGTTGAACGATTGTTGGAGACATGCGACCGCTGGAACCTATCTATCAGCGCCATAAAAAGTTTTTGGGGTATGTCCAAGGTCACCTATTTAGGTCATATGGTTTCGAACAATGGTCTAGAGGCTAATCCTAAGGACCTGGATTCGTTAAGCAACCTCCCGTTTCCCAAGTCTCTGAAGGCAATGCAGTCCTTCCTAGGAAGTTTAAACTACTACAGCCGCTTCATCGAAGATTTTGCTATCTACGCGCCTGTGTTGTATGAGCTCCGGGAAGTGGAATACCATATGTTGCGCGAAAGACCGGGCAACTTTACATGGGGGCTCCGACTCTGGTCTTGCTGCAGATTGTCCGCAAGTGGAGGCCGAAGACCATATGAAGCGTGAAAAGTTTGCTTTTGGTATGTTGAAGGCTAAGATGGTGACGGCACCGATTTTGAAGCATTTCGATCCCGAAAAGGGCCCGACCATTATTGTATATGCTAGTCAGTGGGCCATTTCGGCCACTCTAGTACAAGATCATGATGGTGTGTACCATCCGGTCACGTTCACGAGCAGAACGCTGAAGCCAAATGAAGTGAACTATGGAATTGTCGAGAAAGAAGTTCTGGTGTTGCTACGAATTCTGGATGCGTGCTACAACCTGCTGGTCGGTCGACCTATAAAGGTCCTGTCAAGGCGGTCTACTTTGGCCTGGCTATTATCAGTAAATGGGATGGACGGACGTCTAGACAGATGGTTGGCGGTCTTGTCGCAGTGGACCCTCGAGGTCGTTAAGTGCACCAGGGGCGAGGAAGAGATATTGGGCACATTAGCTGCCAGTATCACCCCTCGGTCTGAAGTGGACGAGGCATCGATAGCGATTGCCCCGAGGAAGCAACCTCGGCAGTCAGTTTCAAGACCGCCACCGACCGTCGACCGTGATGAAGAGCTCTTGGTCTTAAGTTTTGACGGATCAGCAAGCGTGAAGAAGAAGGTCGGCGCCTATAGTGCCATAGTGTGGAAGTTGCCACAATGGTCTATAGTTGCAGCCGCTGCCGATTTCACGACGGATATTACTGTTAACGAGGCGGAGTACCGAGGTCTACTTCTATGTCTGGACCTGCTGTCGTCGCAAGAGAAGGGGCGAGTCATCATATGTGGTGACTACAACCTAGTGATCAGGCAGATCACCGGAGAGATCGACTGCAAGGCTCCACGGATGAGGTCGTTAAATGATCGGGTAATGAAGGCATTGAAAGACCATCCCAACCACGAGCTGTTGCACGTGAAACGGGATTGGAGCAGAAGCGCCGACTACCTCGCGACCAAGGCCATGCGAGACCAGACCGGGGCTACGATCACCGAGGAGGCCGTTCTTGATGAATTGATGAATATAAACAGGCTCCCCGAGGTGATCGGACCCAAGAACGCTCCGGACCAGGTGCATGTGATGGTCGCGACTAGACCGAAAGCTCGGAAGTCCCACCAACCGTTCCCAAAGGAATGGTTGAGTGAATCTGTTGTGCAACGACTAAGGGCAGAACGGATCCTCAAGGCGCAGGACGAAGAAGAATGGATTGTGAATTTGAAGACCTACCTGCGCGATGAATTGTCTAAGTTGACGAATGGTCAAGCAAAAGAATGTGCCAAGATCGCAGACAGTTACGAAGTGGATGAGGATGGTTTACTATATTACTGCCGCGATGACGACCAAGAGAGTGCAGACCGGGACCGATTGGCGAAATTGGTGATAACTGAGTTGCTGCAGCCGGATGTCCTCCATCACTACCATGTGAGTCTAGAAGGGGGACATCAGGGCATAGGCAGAACGTATCACAAGATCAGGTCCCACTATCACTGGAGAGGTATTTTCCGAAGTGTACAGAAATATGTGGGTTGTTGTACGGATTGCGAGACCGGAAAGGGTAGACCGGTAATCAAGGGGCGATCGCCCGGAAATATCGAAGCTACTTACCCTTTCCAGGTCATAGCGATGGACCACATATCGTCGCTGCCTAAATCAACATATGGCAATACTGAGTTGTTGATCTGGGTAGACCTGTTCACCGGTCTAGTTATTGCGAAGGCAAGTGCGTCCCGGTCTGCCGAGAAGATCACCAAAAGTTACGAAGAATGCGTGTTCCGAAGGTTCGGCGCCAGCAAGGTCATCAGAAACGACCGAGAACCCGGTTTCATGGCCGAGGTGTTCCGGTCGTTTAACAATATACTGGGCCAGAAACAGAGCGCGACGATGGCATATCGTCCGCAAGCGAATGGATCGGCAGAACGTATGGTACAAACTATTACAAGATCAATCAAGATGTACGTTGCCGATCCAGACCAGCGCAATTGGAACGAATACGCAGAAAGACTGGTGTTTGCACTCAACTCATCGACCGATCGGGTCCGAGGAGAAACGCCTTTTTATCGTGCGTATGGATGGGACCCCCGGTCCACTCTTGAAGCCGCGATACCTATTGGCTGCACTCGGAACCGCGATCGTGATGCTCGACGTTGGCGCATGCAGGTCCAGAAACATTACCAGCATGCAAAATAAATTGTCAACGAAAAGTTACGTCAAGCTACACAAGACCGGGCAGACCGGAACAACGACCAGGTCCTACCCCACGGTATAGAACCAGGGGCGAGGGTATGGTTGTACCTAGACCGAGTGAAGGAGGGCTATGCCAAGAAGCTGGCTCACATGTGGCACGGTCCTTTCCGTGTTGACGAGCTGATTGGTGAACACGCTGCCCGTCTAGTAACAACCGGCACGGACTACAAGGTCTTCCCGATCGTACATGTGTCCAAGTTAAAACTGGTCCGAGAATTTCCTGATCGTACCAAAATGACCTGTCTAGTAGACGATGCAAAACGGTTTGATTTTGATGAAGCATTACTGCCGGAGGACAGTTGGGAACGACCGCTGGGGAAGGACAAATTTGAGGTGGAAAAGGTCTTAGATGTCCGATCGGTCAAGAAGACCAGGTTCGGCCGGACCGAGTCAGTCGGAACCGTTTCGCAGTAATGCAGACCCATGAGGACCGAGACCAAGACATGCAGTAGCATCGGTCTTCCCGACCGGTGTGAAGAGGTGGAAGATCTTGTGTCTTGTGTATTGTGTATTGTGAATATGTGACGAATTGGAATAGTGGAGTGACGAACATGGATTGTTTTTTCGCGATGTAAGTGGAACGGTTGGTGATAACGTGTCTAGTGCAACTCTGGAGAAAGTGGTGGAATTAGCTCAAGTGATTTGATGACCGAACATGTGAAAAAGAACGATGATATATATTAAGTGTTATCTGGTCGACTACTTACGACCTCACTCGCCGTCACCCCACAGACGGCCGACGGTCAACGACGGATGCTTTTCAACTTGGTCCTGGTACTGGTTACGCCAAGGTTCTTGTTGGTCTAGTTGGACCAAAGCATCCTCGAGGTCCAAGACCGGTGTAATGCACCCAAGACCGGGCGGGGTACCATGTGCCACCGTCAGCCAGCAGCCGGGTCCTCTCGACGCGACGCCGCGGCATATCAAGTACAACTGGATATAAGAACACATTGACGTCGCACTCGTGGGCCAGCATCCCGTACAAAACATATTGGCACAGGGACTGCCAGGCCTCACCCACTCTGATCCGACGCCGCTTGCGCTTGTTCTGGATGGTCGCCAAGCCAGGGTCTTGCCGAACTCGTTCCGGGGGAAGCCCAGATAGTGGGATGCCTCCCAGATGGCTTGAGCGTGCCTTGTTAAAATATTTCACCCGACTCATGAAAGCATTGGCCCACGGAGTCGAGTGGAAGATGAACCCCAGCTTGGGATGCTCGAAAATCTTCCACGGCTCGTCAGCGTACAATCAGGAGATCTGTGCCGACGTGATCAAGTCCGGCCGCCATTCAGACGCGGCAGGAACTTTCTTCGCCTTCGGGAAAAGCCAATGGTCTGGACGAGAGAAAGACCGGGCCAGGAGCTGCTTGGTCAGGGTGGACCGGCGTAAACAACCGATCTGCCCTGGCGACCACGGCAAAGTATCCTCAGCGTTCGTGGCGGAAGGGAAGAACTGTCTATTGCCACGTTGGCCAACAAATCATCTTTGTGGAGCTTGGACGTCCCAGGCAAGACCGTAGGTGTTGACTTTGTCGACGCATGAGGTGGTGGAACGCCACCATGCGGACCGGTCTTCTTGGTCTGCTCCAAAGTCGATGCAACTTGAACAAAACTTTCATGTGGACTTGTTCGCGACTTGGTTGGGATGGGGACAGCAAACTCCGAATCACCGGAGTCTTCGCCGGAGTCATCCCAGGACGAGACCTCTGAATACTTGGCACGGTCAGCACCGGCGGTCGAGGGCGCTTGATTTTTGGAGATGTTACTGTCGTCATCCTCGTCCAAGCTTGGGCTCACGAGGGGCGCCTGTATCTTGGCTCGCTTACGAGGCACCGCACGCTTCCCTTCGAGTTCAGGGTCGCACGCTATGCCCCGAGCCCTCGAGCTACCCGGCGCGTCCGCGCGCTTCTTAGACTTTTGACGAATTTTGGGCTGGGGAAGTTTGGCCAATGAACGGCCTTGGTCTTGGTCCCGGTGTAGGTACACCAAGGCGGACGGCGCAGACCGGTCTACGCTGGAGGCAGCAACCGGATGCCGACGAGGACGCAACAGGTCAACGAAGCGCTGATGACATTCTTTTAATACCGCCCGACGACCGTTCGCTGCCTGCGTCCAATCGTTCGACTTGCGTTCACAGGACTGGACCTCCTCGGTCTGGTCTTGAATCGAAATTCGGAGCTCAGTGAGACGCCTCTCGAGGTCGTCGCTTTGAATGCTCAACGTGGTCTGGTCAAGCAGGTCTTCTGCTTGATGCTGTTGGACCAGCACAAGCTGCTCCCGAAACTGCCGATCTGCGGCAAGCAGGGAATTGATCGCCTTGTTGATGCTAGGAGGTATACGGGCTGGAGGTATTCAGGCTGAAGACAAACGAAGGTTAGAACAGGTCCAAGGTGAAGACCGGACATGAATGCTTACGTTGTGTCGCCTGTTGAGAAATCTGCTCCTGTAGACGTGCGATATCTTCAAGTGCGTCTTGCAACTGCGCGTCGGTCCCGGTCTGATGCCCTGCCGATGTCTGAGGTGCAGTAGAACGATGGGGGCTGCCATACCGGACCGACCGGACGGGCGAAGTGACATGTGATGACGTGGTATGCGAGGTGCCTACAAGAACGGTCGTTAAGGAAATACAAGAAGGTCAAGTCCAGCAGTGCAAGTACCTGGAACGGATGAAGAAGATGGTTGCTCCATGTCGGAAAAGTCTGAATGGCCAAGGTTCAACTGAATTTGATGGACGAGGTCAGACCGTTGTCGTTTTGCGACACGGTCTGACTCAGGGGCGGCTGTGGAGAAGCGTGCCCAAAATTTGGCACAATTCTGGTCAAGTTTCGTCAAGGCATTTGGTCTAATTTCGGATTGGTTTAAACAAGGGGGGATTTTCAGCCTATCAGACTCAAGAAGTGTCAAGAACGCAAGTTTTGGTGAGTCACCCGACTTTGGGTATTTTACATATTTTTGTGGGGTACATTTAGGGACTATAGGGTAGTAGTATTTTAGTTGTGGTTTTACCTTTTAGGACAGAGGTTATACCTTTAAGTAAGGAAATCTTTTAGCTTTCGGATAAGTGGCTGAAACCTTTTCTGGTCTTGGTTCACACCACAGCTAGGGGTCGCCGTTCTTCCCTTTTCGTACACTAGTCGCCTCCGCCCGCCGCGGAGTGTTTGGGGGCAGAGGGTCGAATTATCCCCTCTCGCCCATTATACCCGGTCTGGACGCGCCGCACGCGCACTTTGGCCCACCGGAAGTCCCTCGACGGGAGTACGATTTGGCGATCTCAACACCTCAACACAAGTACGTTTGGAACGTGCTATTCACTGGATTGGTCGTGGCGTGGAGATATCGTTTGTGGAGTTTCACGAGCATATTGGGTCTTTACGCGGACATATTGGCTTGTTTTAATATTGGTTGGAAACTAGACCGGTTTTGGTCTTATTTCGTATTGGTCAGGGGCTAGACCGGAATGGTCGGTCTACCCTCTATTATTTCGTATTGGTCAGGTCTTGATCGTTTGGACGATCGACCTATTGGAAGTTATCTCTTGGAAGTGTTTTTGGTCTGTTTGTGTCTGGGGTGAAGAGTTCCGCCCCAGAGATACCTACCCAGATCGGTCTTCTATATT
>JAPDHQ010004581.1:0-11386 GCA_026184515.1 Peronosclerospora sorghi | reverse complement strand
CTTCACCCGGCCTAGCAAAGTGCCGATCCACGGAGTCAAGTGGAGCACAAGTCCTATCTTGGGGTGTTCGAAAATTTTCCATGGCTCATCGCCGTATAGGCGGGAGATCTGCGCCGACGTAATCAAGTCCTCCCTCCATGCAGACGCGGCAGGGGTTTTCTTTGCCGGTGGAAAAAGCCAGGGGTCCGGGCGAGAGAAAGACCGGGCCAGAAGCTGCTTGGTCAGGGTAGACCGGTGCAAGCTACCGATCTGCCCCGACGATCAGGGCAAGGTGACGTCCGAGGTCCGCGGCGAAAGTGGGCGATCTCCAATTTCCATATCTTTTAGCCGGGCGTGGCGGTGCAGTCCAGACGTGCCAGGCAGGAACGAAGGAGCCGATTTCGCTGACCCATATGCTGGCGTGCTGTCACCTGGCAGACTGGTCTTCTGCTCCGACCCCGATGACGATGCCGTTTGGACGGAACTTTTACGCCTACACGTCAGCGACTTGGACGGGATGGCGATCATGAACTCTGAATCGCAGGACCCTTCGCTGGAGTCATCCTCGGACGATACCCCTGTGTGCTTGGTGCGATTTGCAGTACGGCGAGAGGGCGCTCGACTTTCCGAGGGGCTGTAGGTTTCGTCCGTGTCCGAGTCCGAGTCCATAAGAAGCGACTGTGTCTTGGCTCGCTTATGAGGCACTGCACGCTTCCCCCCTAGTCTGGTTCCGCGCGCAGTACCCCGCGCCCTCGAGCTACCCGGCGCGTCCGCGCGCTTCTTCAATTTTTGTGCAATTTCGGGCTGCTGAATATCAGCCAATGAACGATGTCGGTCTTGGTCCTGCTGCAAGAGGTCTTGGTCTTTCTCCGAGGCGACTAAGGTTGCCGACGCAGACCAATCTATGCTGGAGGAAGCAGCCAAACACGGATGCAGCAAGTTCATCAAGCGCTGGGGGCACTGGTTTAGTGCCACCCAACGACGACCCGACTCTAGTGTCCAAGCGTCTGACTTGTCTTGATAAGACCGGACCTTCCCGGTCTGGTCTTGAATTGAAATCTGAATCTCGGCAATGCGTCGCGTGAGGTCGTCGCCTTGCATGCGCAGTGAGGTCGCGTTGAACTGTCCGTCCAGCTGCTGCCGGCGAACAAGTGCAAGTTGATCCCGGAGATGGGACTGATGAGCCTCCAGACGGGATAGCTCATGGCGCGCGCTTATCAACTCCTCCAAAATGTGTCGGATCTGGCCAAAATGATCGTTGGACTGCCTATCGGCGTTAACTAAGACATCCATTGCCTTGACGACGCTGGGAGGGATGAGAGCTGAAGGCAAACGAGGGTCAAGACAAGTACTAGACGAAGACCAAAGATGCGCACCTCGTGTTGCCTGGTGGGCCACCTGGGTCCTGAGATGCATGTTTTCTGCAAGCATATCCTGCATCTGCGTGTCGGCTGCAGTCTGACGCCCTTCCGATGTTTGAAGTGCACGAGAGTTACGTGGGCTGTCAGACCGATCCGACCGGACAGGCGAAGCAAGGTGGGGCGACTCGGCGCATAGAGTTTCTGCAAGATTAACAAGAACAAGCGTCAAAGGGAAGCATAAGAAGATCAAGTGCAGTAAAGGCAGTACCTGACGCAGGTGACGAAGATGTTTGATCCATGGGGAAGAAGTGTGAGTGACCAAGGTCCAGTTGGTCGAGTGATGGGTGAGTCAGACCGTTATCGTTGTGCGACACGGTCGGACTCAGGGGCGGCTGTGGTGAAGTGTACCATGAATTTGGTCACTTTTGGTCAAGGCAGTTGGTCGAGTTTCCGATTGGTCTAAACAAGGGGGGCTTTTTAGCCTATCAGATTCAAGGAGTATCAAGAACGCAGGTCTTGGGTGAGTCACCTGACATTGGGTATTTTACATAATTTTGTGTGGGTACATTAGGGACCATAGGGAGGTAGTATTATTGGTTAGTTGCGGATTTTCCAAGTAAGAGTCTTTTGGTTGCGGATTTTCCAAGTAAAAGTCTTTTGGTCCAGGAATAAGTGGCAAAAACCTCTTCTGGTCTTGGTCTACACCGCAGCAAGGGGTCGCCGTTATTCTTTACACGTACACTAGTCGCCTCCGCCCGCCGCGGATTGTTTGGGGGCAGAGGGTTGAATTATCCCCTCTCGCCTATTATACCCGGTCTAGACGCGCCGCACGCGCACTTTGGTCAACGGAAGTCCCTCGACGGGAGTACGATTTGGCGATCTCGACACTTTGACTCAAGTACGTTTGGAACGTGCTATTCAATGGATTGGCCTTTACGTGGAGATATCGTTTGTGGAGTTTCACGGGCATATTGGGTCTTTACGTGGACATATTGGCTTATTGTAACATTGGTTGGAGTTTAGACCGGTTTTGGTCTTCTCTCATATTGATCAGGGGGTAGACCGGTTGATTGGTCTACCCTCTATTATTTCGTATTAGTCAGGTCTAGATCGTTTGGACGATCGACCTATTGGAATTTATCTTTTGGAAGTGTTTCTGGTCTGTACGTACCTGGGGTGAAGAGTTCCGCCTAACCAGCACGGTCTCATATTCAAGACCGAATCAGATCGATCTGCGATCCCGATCCACCGAGTGTGTAACTAGCCCATTCCATCGGGTACACAAGGTGAGATGAACTTAAGTGAATCGGACCAAGTGTCTTTGGATGATGACCGGTCGTCTGCCAGCAGCGGACGATCGGACCAGATTTCGAATGGGGGTCCGCGGGGTACCCCCCCCCCGTAAGTTGGAAGGCTGGGCACGATGGTGGTGGTCAGGTTGTCGATACAAATGTATTCGATTTCGAAAATGACTCCACCACAATGGTGCGCGTGCCCGGATCACTTGGTGATCGTGGATATCACCGTGAGGTGTCATCAAAGATTGAATTTGAAGATTTGAATTTGGAATCGTTCTGAGAGGGCGTAAGTAAAGGCTATCACCTTACGTCTTCGTTCTCGATAAAGATGGCGATGTCCGGTCTGGCCTGGTGGAGGACCAGATCGGGATTAATATTTTTTTACTCCCCAAAAGGCTCCCACCGGAGCCGATCGGGACTATAGCAAGTCCTGCTATAGTCCCGGAAAGGATCAGGACCTTGGTCCTGATCCTATGTATGTGCATAAAAAGTTGATGGAAAATTAAAAGACGAAAAATACTTGGAGGCTGATCAGAACGATCAGACCAACCTCCCCAAGGTCCCCAAGGTCCCCAAGATTCCCAAGAAAGGGTTGGGAATGCCGGCCGACGATGACGACCTCGAAGAAAAGTCGCAGGTCGGAGATGTAGGCATCACTGAAGAAGACCTAAACAAGATATATTACATTTTTGAGCTGAAACGATTTGTTCGCTTTGACGTGGTCTTTCGGGTGTTGAACCTCCAGATCCCCGACCATCTTCTCGGTCCCACTACCGATCCGATCCAGAGTGATCGCCCATTACTGTTGGTGAAGAACTTGGTGGCGATGTTGGCGGAGGTTTGCATTAAAATGCAGAACCCGCCGATGTCCAAAAACTATTTGAATTTGAGACTTGGAGGCTGAAATCGTCGATGTAAACCTTCCACGACCATTTGGTCCCACTGGTAGGGGCGGTTCGCCGCCCAACTCCCACCGCAGCAGTGTAGGTCGCTGAAGTCTCCACAGCGCTTGTTGACATTGGTTCTGATGGCGAATCGGTTTATCAATCTCCACCGGCCTCGAACAGCTCATCAGAGTTGGATACCGGTGTCGAGCGGATGACCATGGGGGTGGATCATGCCCAGCCTGAACAAAAAAAGGACGTGCGGCAGCAAAGGGCTGCTTTCCCGTCGGGGCTCCTGCGACCCCCACAGGCCTCAGTTCCGCAAAAAGAGGGTGTCAACACGTTGCCGATGACGCCAGCCAACGTACAAGCCATGTTTGAGACGATGATGGAGCGTTTCATGGAAGACCGGGTTATACAACATCTGCGCCCACATGTCCAAGACCGGTCTACCCAGCAAAGTTCCAATGTTTGCCGAGATGTGGATATGGAATCGGTAACATCTGTGGACAAGCCCACTCGAAGTGATAAGCAAGTCGGCAAAGGGAAGCGCAAGCCGCAACCGGCCAGACCGCGTAGACCACGCAAGACAAGTGACTGTGACATGGAGTCGGTCGGCGGTCTTGACGACCACTGTGGGTCAGACGGTACGGGCGCTGGAAATCCACGCAAGGCTAACCTAGCCTCCACTATTGCTTACGACTTTGTATCTGCTGCGATTCCGCGCATCCGTATGGCCGCGACGACCGACCTCAAGGACTTCACTGGCAAGGATGCTGATGAAGACCAGGCCCGGTCTTGGTTCGGTCGGGTCAAGTCTGCGTTCCTGCGATACGAGACCCAGAAAAGTGAAAAGTGTCTGATCTTCCGGGATTTGTTGAAAGGACCGGCTGCCAACTGGATCCAACAGTTAGGTCGGGATGTCCAGTCTGACTGGGACCAGTTATGTGCAGAGTTTGAAGGGAAATATTGTAACGAGAAATTCGGCAAAATCAAGGATTACCTGTTAGAGGACACTCCGGATTTTCGAGTGCCCCAGGTATCACCATATGCAGAAGCGGAGCGACGAGACACCGATCAAGTATTTGCATCGGTTCAACGTGGCTGCATTTCGTGCGGGCATAAAAATTAAAGACAATAACCCGCCGAACGGTGCTGCTCTGGAACATGTGGGTCACTACATTAGTACCCTGGACGATGAAGAATTGGCGGACCAGCTTACTCTGCTGCGTCTTAGGGACGAGGGCGAAGTTGAACAGACTCTACGGACGCTACAGCAGTCGCGTATTATGATGGCGAAGAATGCTGGTGGATCAGGTCGCTACCTATCCAAGACCCAGACCCAGACCGATCCGGTCAAGAGACCCTGGACCAGACCGACCCGAGCGGTCAAGGCGATCGTAGCCGAAGACAGCACGGGATAGGAAGGGGAAGTGGAAGTCAATCCAGCCAGGAGTCATCGGATGAAGACCAGTATCGTTACGTCTATGTTGCGGGACCTTCCCCGAAGACCAGGTCGAAGTTCGACCAGGTAGACCGGAAGGGAAGGAACGGAAGCATGTCCGATCCGGAACGACCTCGTCAGAAGTGCTCCCACTGTGGGTCGAGCAAACATGATGGTCCAAACTGCTGGAAGAAGATGGTGTGCAAGAAGTGCGAGAGACGCGGCCACCCGACTGACCACTGCCTTTTCGTGTGCAAGTCATGTGGAGAGATCCCCGAGGCCGGCCACTGCAAGATTGAAGATTTTTTTAACATAATACGCAAGTGGTGCGTCCCGGACAATCACGCGGGGATGCTGCCGCCGGACGCGGAAAAGATGTTAAACTAGAACGCTCGCCAGGTTGGAATCTGGATCGAGCCGAGCGTTCTACGGTTCACATCTATGCATATGTCGGCAAGGAGGATAAGACCGACAATACACGTTCTATTCCAAATTGCGTCGACCGAGACCATCCGGTCTACAGTCTGAAGACCGATGAGTACTCCCGTACCAAGGTGGTTATGCAGTTGGACTTGCTGCCTGGAGAATCCCGCGGATACTGGAAGTATCACGCGCCTGATAAATGGTTCAAGCAGGCGAAAGCATGTGGCAAGATTAATAACCAGAAGGCGACGATGTTGTTCGACTCTGGAGCTGAAGTCTCGATAATCGACTCCGCCTTTGCTCGTAAGGTCGGATGTCGTATAGACGATACCCAGAGACAAGAATGCGTCGGTATCGGCGAAAACTCTTATACGACCAAAGGAAGAACGCGTGTGAAAATTACTTTGTCGTGATCGCTGGTCTACTTTTTCAGAGCTTGGGTTGGCAAGTTGGCTGGTCAAGACGCTTTACTAGGAATGGATTTCATGGTCCCAGCTTGTATTCGCCTAGACCTGTCACATGGAGTGCTTACACTCCCGGATGAGGTCCAGGTCCAGTTGGCTGGTCGAAGACCTCTGTATGGTCCGTATAACGATCTGGTCCGGTGGGACCAAGACCTCACTATCCCATTCGGTCGTTCTGCCGATACCCCGGTCGAGAAAGGTTTTCGTTCGAGGAAGTTATGGTTGACCAGGGGCGATCGGTGGGTCCCGACCTTCGTAAAGAGTGCTGGTAGACGTGATTTTGTCTGTGTTACCAATATCGGCGACAAGCCGCTGACACTGGACAGTAACACTATTGTCGGTATGTGGTTAGCAGAAGGGAAGGTACCAAGGAAGATGGGGTTCGTCTCGATTGGATCGAGGCGGTATGTCGAGTGGCAAAACCTGGCGTACCAATCGCCCACCGATCTTATCAGCGATGATGGGTCGGTGGAAGAGGATACATCACCTTTAGTGGAAAGACCAAGTTATGTCACCCCAAAAAAGATGCTGGTCCGAAGAAAGGCGCCGCAGTCACCAGGAACGGTGGACCATCAATTAGACGAGCCAAGATTAGTCAACGTGGTGTCAGCACAAGACCAGGCGACAGCGGAGCAAGAAACGGAAGAAGGGGAACATGAAATTGCTAGGTCGGACCATGACGGTATTCCTAATCAGACCGATATCAGTGAAGGACAGCCCGTCGATCAAGACCAGGGGCGTTCAGCCAGTCCATATGGTCTAGGTGATATCACCCCAGAAGATGAACAAGTCTGTATACATGAAGGCGGGGAACAGTATATTCAGGAGCTGGAAAGCCAAATGGCAGTCCTCCCTGAAGTGTCTGCCGACTCGCCCGAAGTTACAATGGATGATTTACAAGTGGGTGATCAAGACCTTAACAGTCCAAATCAGATCGAGCAGTTGAAGAATATCATATGGAAGAAAAGACATCTGCTGATCGGAAAGGGCAACGCCTTACCACCTGCAGCCCGTGGTGCGATTTGCGATATTGACGTTGGAGATGCCAAGCCGATTGCCCAGCGATGTCGACGCGTGGCGCCACAGTACCGTGAAAAGCTTTCTGATCTCATTAAAGTACTGTTGGTCACCAAGATTTTTAGACCGTCGACCTCGTCATGGGCCTCGCCGATCGTAATTGTTATCAAGAAGAACGGCGTTGACATTAGACTGTGCATCGACTATCGGCTGGTAAATCGGTTGACTAAACTCATGGTGTACCCGATGCCGCTGATTAATGATCTGTTGGAAGACCTCGACAAGGCCTTGTGGTATTGTTCGCTAGATATGGCAAGTGGATTTTGGGTGGTCTCGATGACTGATCGAGTCCGTGAGATTTCCGCATTTGTGACGCCGTTTGGTCTTTTCGAGTGGAATCGTATGCCGTTCGGTCTGAAGAACGCGCCCCAGATCTATCAAAGGCTGATAGACAACGCATTGTACGGACACTTCAAGATAAAGACCGATCGGGACCCTGTTGAAAATTATGATGTGTTTAGAGAGGGTGAACCCGATCGGGAAAGAGGACCGTCCGTTCTAGGGAGGCTGTCGTACATCGACGACATTCTTATACCTGCCTCGTCATGGAACGATCTGTGCGAGAAGGTTGAACGATTGTTGGAGACATGCGACCGCCGGAACCTGTCTATCAGTGCCGTGAAAAGTTTTTGGGGTATGTCCAAGGTCGCCTATTTAGGCCATATGGTCTCGAACAATGGTCTAGAGGCTAATCCCAAGGACCTGGTTTTGCTGAGTAACCTCCCGTTCCCCAGATCGCTGAAGGCAATGCAGTCCTTCCTGGGAAGATTGAATTATTATAGCCGATTCATTGAAGACTTTGATATCTACGCGGCTGTGCTGTACGAGCTCCGGGAAGTTGACTATCATATGTTGCGCGAAGGAGATCGGGAAACTTTACAGGAGGGCGCCGACTCTGGTCTTGCTGCAGTTTGTCCGCAAGTGGAGGCCGAAGATAATATGAAGCGTGCACAGTTTTCCTTTGGTATGTTGAAGGTTAAGATGGCGACGGCACCGATTCTCAAGCATTTCGCTCCCGAAAAAGTGCCGACCATTATTGTATATGCCGGTAAGTGGGCTATCTCGGCCACTTTAGTGCAAGATGACAATGGTGTGTATCATCCAGTCACGTTTACGAGCCGGACGCTAAAACCAAATGAAGTGAACTATGGAATTGTCGAGAAAGAAGTTCTGGCGTTGCTACGAATTCTGGATGTGTGTTACAACCTGCTGGTCGGCCGACCTATAAAGGGCCTGTCAAGACGGTCTACTTTGGCGTGGCTATTATCAGCCAATAGGATGGACGGACGTCTAGGCAGATGGTCGGCGGTCTTGTCGCAGTGGACCCTCGAGGTCGTTAAGTGCACCGGGGGCGAGGAAGAGATATTGGGCACATTAGCTACCAGTATCACCCCTCGGTGTGAAGTGGACGAGGCATTGATAGCGATTGCCCCGAGGAAACAACCTCTGCAGTCAGTTTCGAGACCGCCACCGACCGTCGACCATGATGAAGAGCTCTTGGTCTTAAGTTTTGACGGATCGGCAAGCTTGAAGAAGAAGGTAGGCGCCTATAGTACCATATTGTGGAAGTTGCCACAATGGTCTATAGTTGCAGCCGCTGCCGATTTCACGCCGGATATTACTGTTAACGAGGCGGAGTACCGAGGTCTACTTCTATGTCTGGACCTGCTGTCGTCGCAAGAGAAGGGGCGAGTCATCATATGTGGTGACGCCAACCTAGTGATCAGGCAGATCACCGGAGAGATCGACTGCAAGGCTACACGACTAAGGACGCTAAATGATCGAGTAATGAGGCATTGAAGGACCACCCCAACCACGAGCTATTGCACGTGAAACGGGACTGGAACAGAAGCGCCGACTACCTCGCGACCAAGGCCATGCAAGACCAGACCGGGGCTACGATCACCGAGAAGGCCGTTCTGGATGAATTGATAAATATAAAAAGGCTCCCAGAAGTGATCGGACCCAAGAACTCCCCAGTCCAGGTGCATGTGATGGTCGCGACAAGTACGAAAGCTCAGAAGTCTCGACGACCGTTCCCGAAGGAAAGTTTGAACGAATGTGCAGTGCAACAGTTAAGGATGGAACGTATCCTCAAGGCGTAGGACGAAGAAGAATGGATTATGAACCTGAAGACCTACCTGCGTGGTGAACTGTCCAAGTTGACGAACGATCAAGCGAAAGAGTGCATCAAGATCGCGGATAGATACGAAGTGGATGATAATGGATTATTGTATTACTGCCGCGATGCCGACCAAGGCAGTGCAGACCAGGACCTATTGGCGAAATTAGTGATTCCCGAGTTGCTGCAGCCGGATGTCCTTCATCACTATCACGTGAGTCTAGAAAGGGGACATCAGGGCATAGACAGGACCTATCATAAGATCAGGTTCCATTTCCACTGGAGAGGTCTTTTCCGCAGTGTGCAGAAATATGTGGGCTGTTGCACGGATTGCGAGATCGGAAAGGGTAGACCGGTAATCAAGGGGCGATCGCCCGGAAATATCGAAGCTACCTACCCTTTCCAGGTCATAGCGATGGACCACATACCGTCACTACCTAGATCGACGCGCGGCAACACTGTGCTGCTGATCTGGGTAGACCTGTTCACTGGTCTAGTTATTGCGAAGGCAAGTGCATCTCGGTCTGCGGAGCAGATCGCCCAGAGCTACGAAGAATGTGTGTTCCGAAGATTCGGCGCCAGCGAGGTCATCAGGCACGATCGGGAACCCGGTTTTATGGCCGAGGTGTTCCGGTCGTTCAATAACATGCTGGGCCAGAAACAGAGTGCGACGATGGCATATCGTCCGCAAGCAAATGGATCGGCGGAACGCATGGTGCAGACCATAACGAGGGCGATCAAGATGTACGTTGCTGACCCAGACCAGCGATATTGGGACGAGTATGCAGAAAGGCTGGTGTTTGCACTCAACTCGTCGACCGATCGGGTCCGAGGAGAAACGCCTTTTTATCTGACATATGGATGGGACCCTCGGTCGACACTGGAAGCTGCGATACCTATCGGTTGCACCCGGACCCGCGATCTCGATGCTCTACGCTGGCGCATGCAGGTCCAGAAACACTACCAGCATGAAAAGGAAGTCGTCAACGAAAAGCTGCGTCAGGCCACAAAAGACCGGGCAGACCGGACCAATGACCAGGTCCGACCCCACGGTATAGAACCAGGGGCGAGGGTATGGCTATACCTAGACCGAGTGAAAGAGGGCTATGCGAAGAATCTGGCTTACATGTTGCACGGCCCTTTCCGTGTTGCCGAGCTGATTGGTGAGCACGCTGCCCGTCTAGTAACAACTGGTACAGATTACAAGGTCTTCCCGATCGTGCATGTGTACAAGTTGAAGCTGGTCCGAGAATTTACTGATCGACCCAAAACTCCCTGTCTGGTAGACGAAGAAAAAAGATTTGATTTAGATGAAGCGTTACTGCCGGAGGACAGTTGGGAACGACCATTAGAGGAAGACGAGTTTGAAGTGGAGAAGGTCTTGGATGTTCGGTCGACCAAGAAGACCAGGTTCGGTCGGACTCACCGATAGTACCTGGTCCGATGGAAGGACCATGATGAATCAACTTGGGTCGACGAGCTCGACTTGAATTGTGGGGATCTTCTACGAGAGTTCGAACGAGAACGAGTCAGTCGTAATCTCTTCGCAGTGATGCAGACTCATGAAGACCAAGACCAAGACACGCAGTAGCATCGGTCGATCTAGACCGATGTGAAGATGTGGAAGGTCCGGAGTTGATGTGAAATTGTGATGAAATGTGACGAATTGGAGTAGCGGAATGGCGAATGTGATGACTATTTTTCGTGATGGAGGTGGAACTGTTTACGATAACGTGTTCGGTGCAACTATGGAGAGAGTGGTAAAAATTAGTTCAAGTGATTTGACGATCGGACATATGAAAAAGAAATGATGACATGTATTACGAGTTATCTGGTCAACTACCTGCGACTTCACTTGCTATCGCCCCACAGAGGGCTGATGACCATCGACGGATGATTTTCCACTTGATCCTGAAACTGGTTACGCCAGGGGTCCTTCCGGTCAAGCTGGACCAAAGCATCCTTGAGGTCCGCGACCGGCTCAGCGCAATCAAGACCGGGGTACCATATGCCGTCGTCGTCCAGCAGTCTGGTCTTCTCAACGCGACGCCTCGGCATGTGGAGGAACACCGGGTACAAGAACACGTCGACGTCACACTCGCGGGCTTGCATCCCGTCCAAAATGTACTGGCACAGGGACTGCCAAGCCTCGCCCGCCCGAATTCGACGTCGCTTGCGCTTGCTCTGGAACGTCGCCAGGCCCGGATCTTGTCGCATCCGGTAGGGGGGGAAGAATCAAGTAGTGGGACGCTTCCCAAATTGCTTGGCCGTGGATCTTGTTGAAATTCTTCACCCGGCCTAGCAAAGTGCCGATCCACGGAGTCAAGTGGAGCA
>JAPDHQ010004576.1:0-18014 GCA_026184515.1 Peronosclerospora sorghi | reverse complement strand
GAGTGACGAACGTGGTGATAATTTTCGCGATGTGGATGAAACTGTGTATGATAACGTGTTGGTACAAGTTTGGAGAAAGTGATGAGATTTGGTTAAGGGATCAGATGATCAGGAATTTTGGAAAAATGATGACATGTATTATGGATTATCTGGTCAGCTATCTGACGCATCAAGAATCTCATCACCCCACAGACGGCCGATAGTCAGCGCCGGATGGTCTCCGATCTGGTTCTGGTGTTGATTGCGCCAGGGCTCCTTCCGATCGATCTGGACCAAAGCGTCCTTCAGGTAAGAACAAGTCGATTCACGCAGTCGACGCAAACATGGACCCCAGCTTGGGGCGGACAAAGACTTTCGATGGTTCATCCGCATACAGACGGGCTATTTGTGGTGCTGTAACCAGGTCCTCCCGCCATGCAGAAGCGGCAGGAGCATTTGAAGCTAGAGGAAAAAGCCAGGAGTCTGGACGCGATAGATACCGGGCCAGTATCTGCTTGGTCAGGGCTGATTGGTACAAGCTACCGATCTGCCACGATGACCATGGCGAAGTGGCATCTGAGGTCAGCGATGGGAGAGGTCGATCTCCGATCGACACCCCTTTCAATCGGGCGTGATTGCGCAGCCCAGATGTGCTGGGCTGTAACGAAGGCACCGATCCGGTTGACTCACGCGTCCGTACAACACCATCACCCTGTGATCTGATCACCTTGTCAACCCCTGATGCAGGCTTCGCGGGAACCGGACCTCGGCGCTGATCGGATCGGGAATTGGATAAAGCAGTAATAAAGAATCTAGAATCTCCCGATCCGTCCCCCGAGTCCTCTCCGGAGGAGACCTCTATACGCTTGGTGCGAGCAGCACGGGGGCGTAAGGGCGCACGCGATTTGGCGAAGATAGAAGTGTCACCTGCGTCCGAACTTGGGCTTGGGAGATGCGCCAGCGTCTTGGCTTTCTTCTGAGGCACTCCTCGCTTCTCATCGAGCTCGGATTCGCGCGCTATGCCCCGCGCCCTTGAGCCCTTCGACGCGTCCTTACGTTTCTTGGAATTTTTGAAATTTCGGGGTGCTTACTTTTAGCCAATGAGTGCGTCGGGTCCGATCTTGGTGTAGATCGATCAGAGCGGCCGATGAAGATCAGTAAACGCTAGAGCCTGCTGCCGGACGCCGGTGCAACAAGTCGGTCAACTGTTGGTAGCACCGGTTTACGGCCGCCCAGCGACGGTCTGACACCTGGGTACAGGCGTCCGATCGGCTCTGGAAGGACTCGACCTTCCCGATCTGCTCCCTGACCAGGACCTGCAACTCGCCGATCTGCCTCTCCAGGTCACCCAGGTACCCCCAGGTTAGGTGCGGAGTAAAGTCCGATCGGACTGATCCTCCAACCTCTGCCGGTTGACCATGCGAGCTGTTCCAGGAGGTGTGACCTGTAGGCCTCCAAGCGAGACAGATCATGCCGTGCGCCGATCAGCCCGTCCAAGATCGGTCGGAGCTGATCGCAGTGGTCATGTGACTGCCGATCGGCCGCGAATAAAGCGTCGAAAGTTTTGGTGATGTCGGTAGACAACTGATCTGCACGCAAAGGAAGGTTAGACCAGACCCAAGACGGAAAGCAGACCGATCAGCTTACCTCGCGTTGTTTGTTGGGCTATCTGGGCCCGCAGATGTGCGTTTTCGGAGATCGCCTCCTGCAATTTCGTGGATATAGGAATCAAAGTGTCCACCTCCTTCCGAAGTTGCAGGAGCGAAGAATTCTTGATGGCCAACTGCGACTGGAGCTCCCTGACCGTTTTCTAGAGCCGATCGACCTCGATCTGATGCCCATCCGGTGTGTCGGACTCTGGAGTGCTGAGAGGACTGTCAGATTGGTCCGATCTGGTAGGTGAATCGATATGGGGCGATGAGGAACGCAGGGCACCTGCAGCAACGAGCGTCAAGAGAGGTTACAAGACGATCAGGTGTGCAAGGCAAGTACCTGGCGAAGGTGGACTCGAAGATCTGTCCATCGGTGAAGTCCGCTTCTATGAAGGTCTAGGATGTGTTGAGATCGGGTCGTTACCGTTGCGCGGCTACGACCAGACCCAGGGGCGGCTGTGGTGAAGAGGACTCAAGAATTTTGTTCGTTTTGAGTCAGCAGCACACCGATCGGCTTATCGGCGATCGGATGGGTGGAAATCAAGGAGGTTTTTGTGCAATCGTGTGCAAAAGGTGTCAAGAACACGGATTTTGGTAAGTCACATGATATTGCGTGTGATTACATATTTTCATGTGTGTAAATATTGGGGACCGTAGGGAGATAGTTTTGGTTAGTCGTTAATTTTCAGCCTTTAACACTCAACAAGAAGTCGTTTCTTCACACCGTACATCAGTCGCCTCTGAATGCCGCAGAGTGTTTGGAAACAGAGGGTCGAGTAATCCCTTCTAGCTCATTATACCCGGCCGGGGCGCGTCACAGACGCACTTGGCCCGCCGGAAGTCCCTCGACGGGAGTACGTATTGGTCGGCTTCTCAAGCGCAAGTTACGCACTTTTGGAACGTTTTATCAAGTTATTGGATTATTTCGTGTAGATATCGTTCGTGGAGTTTATCACGTTTTTATTGGATCTCTATATTGGAGTATTGGACTTTTATTCTCGTATTGGTTGTGCTCTACGATCGATTGAGCGATCTGCCCTTTGAAGTATATTAATTTGGAGTATAACTGGTCTTCCCGTACCCAGGGTGAAGAGTTCCGCCCAGGGTACTTCAACCAGCACGGTCTACCACATTTATACCTCAAGTCAATTCCCAGCGCCGATCCACCGAGTGTGTTACCAGCCCAATCCATCGGGTACACAAGGTGAGATGAAGAAAGAATCGGACCAGGCGTCCTATGATGATGATCGGTCGTCTGCTGGCAGCGGACGATCAGATCGGATCGTAGGCGAAGGTTCGCGGGGTACCCCCCCCCCGTAAGTTGGACGTCCGGTCACGATGGTGGTCAGGTTCTCGACACTACGGTGTTCGATTTTGAACTTGAACTTGACTCCACCACACGTGTAAATTGAAGGGAGGCGCTAGGTGCTGTACCTGTAGGTGTCCTTAGTAGTTGGGCGCAAAAGGAGAACTTTATTAGTGCTTATATCCAAAATATACCAATTACCTAATATTAACCAATCAGAACTACCCATTCCAATGTACTCCGTCGACCAGTCAAACGGATTTCTCTGTCGTCCGTCGCTAACCGTTAGGTACCCGTACCTAGTTCCGCTTCTAATTTGATGGCCTGTCCATATACCTACAGTTGTACACACAGTTGTACACATATTTGTGCCCACAGTTGTACCCACAGTTGTACCCACAGTCACACCCACAATTGTACACCAAATTTACAATACAATTTGCCACAGAACAAGCACGCGTAATTGTTGCTACATTGGCGCGATTAGGGCGGCAAGATTTCTAAACGGTGTTTTATCATGTAATTATTAATGATGAAGGCGCTCAAACAGCGGAAGTAGCATTATTGCAGGCTATTAGGCCAAGGGTGGGGGTTCTCGTATCACTGGTCGATCCTTATCAGCTTTTGCATACTCTCCCATGGATGAATATTAAGACATCAGTTTAATGGTGGTGCTCGTCGTCACAAAATTACATGGGGATTGTTACACTCCATAGAACATTTTCGCGCAGTCCTAAAGTTATCACCTGCATTTCCTGGGATCACCATGACTGCCGAATCAGGATCCATCCGAAGGTTACGAGACTGTTGAAAGTATCTATCCCAATAATACTCGAAATAAGGCAGCTAAATCACGGGATTATTTGGATGCAATGAGTTTAAAATGGTGTAGTTGTTATCGATTGGACAAGACGAAATGATTGTTACCCTTCTAGGAAGCGGAGAATCACGGGAAACCGAATTGTATGCATTAGCTCTCAGAGATGGGTGAAGAAATGCGACTGTCAAGAATACAAACAGAAACATTATCGAGATGGCGGTTATTATGTACTTATTGGATAACATAAACGCCGTCCTGATAAATGAAATGCTGGAAACAAGTACTGTCATTAGAATGCCATTAGAAAGTCAGCGCTGATAATTTCGCCTTACCAGAAATAAGTCACAGCTGTATTGGCGGAGCCACTACACTTGAACTATATGCAAGAGGATTGTATGGACATTGAGGTAGCTACTACAGATTCCAGTCAAGGTAGTGAGGCTGATATTGCTATTGTGTCAATGGTTCGGTCACATACGCTAGGATTCATGAAAGGATATCCTTCAAGATCTTTGGTGAGTCTTAGCAGAGCGCGTGATTATCTCTTCATAGTGGCTGCTCGCTATGTGTTTGAACAAGAAAGTACTTGGAATAAGATGATACATGTATGCAACGAAAGTGAAGTCCCGTGTTTTGCCACAACTATGACTGACGATGCCACGCGTGCATATCTGAAATGGGTTAATAAGTTGTTGTGTTCGTGCCTTTTGATCGCCTACGCTGAAGTTACGCAAAGGGGCGGTTGTGGTGAAGTGACTTTTCAGTTATGAAAATACGGACGTGGATCATGTATTGAAAGGGTATAAGGTGTTCCGGTCGGCTAAGAAGTAACTATCGAGTATTGAAGCCAGAACTGAAGTAACCGAGAAGTAGTGGGTGAAAAGGTGTTTGAAGTGGATATATGATTTAGCAATAATTAATAGATTCAAATTTTCCCTTAGCATAAAAGTCGTTTGCAACCTTACAGCTATCTTACCTTACCGCCCTATATTAAAACCAAGTGTAATACAAGAAGGTCGTTAAGTGAGCATCTAAGTGAGTGGGGCAACAGTCATCTGGGGTTACTGGAGTTGGGGAGAAGCCTGAGACTCTTTGAGAAGTGCGTTACAAAGTGTTTGGTGACAACTTGGTTCGGACGTTAGAATTAATAACCTGGGAAGTTTAAGCAGTAAGGATAGATTTATGGCCTTCTTGTGTTGTAATTTGAGTGGAAAAACCTAAGTTAAGCTCTTCACGACACAGATGGCACCGGCAAAGAGGGAAAAATTAATGGTACACATTAGTTCACGAGAAGAAGCCTTGAGAGATATGGAGACATGGTCATATGCTCACGGACTACCAGACTTAGGAGATGTACCGCGTGACAACGTTTCTGACGGTTACAAACAAGAAAGGCACTGTAAACTTGATCCGGAGCGTGCATGGGGTCACACATTTTGTAAATTAGCCCAAATCGTTTGTTAGTAAATAGAATCGACTATTTTCTTCCGGTGGTAGAGATCCTCCAATAAACCGTCAGGTAGTAAGTAACACGACAATCCACAGTTCTCCCGTCTCTACGGCGTCGTTTATTTAACCGTTATGGGAAACAAGCAGAAGAATATGGGCGCGAATGCAGGTATCTATGCTGGGCGATGTGCTTACTAGGAGTTGTTTGGCTATGAAAATTACGCCATCAAGTAGTGCATAAGAACCAGCTGTAGTAAGCGGCACGTCACGAGAATACAGGGATGGATGGGAGTGTAGTGAAGTGTACCATAAAGTTGGTGCACAATTGTGGGTGTGACTGTGGACACAACCGGGTGTATAACTGTGCGTACAAATGTGTGTACAACTGTGTGTACAAATGTGCGTGCAGCTGTAGGTACATGGACGGGCCACGGATTAGAAGCGGCATTATGTACGGGTACCTAACGGATAGCGACGGACGACAGAAAAATCAGGTCGACTGGTCGACGGAGTACGTTGTAATGGGTAGTTCTGATTGGTTGATATTAGGTAATTGGTAGATTTTAGGATATAAGCACTAATAAAGTTCTCCTTTTGCGTCCAACTACTAAGGACACCTACAGGGACGGCAACTAGCGCCTCCCTTCAGTAAACACACCTCTACGTCCAGGGCTGGAGCACTTAGTGCAATTTTTGGCCCACCGGCAGACGTAGAGTTTTGAGAACTCGCACTTCAACTCCGCCTGCTGTGTCAGTGGCAGTTTCGTAAAGTTTTTTTTTTTCTTCGGAAACTTGATCGATCAGTGCGCTCTCACCTCTTCCCCATTGGTCCACGTTTGTCCCCTAGGAGTTCGGCCGCTTTAAGCGCCCCACGGGAACTCTAGGTGGAATTTAGTGGAAACCGTCGATCAGCCCGCAGAACGGGCTGATCGACCCTCCTCCTAATTTTAAGCGTACAATACATAGTATATTGGGTATTCTATTAGCGTACTAAGCTTGAGAGGCTCAGCGATCAAGTGGTGAAGGTTTCCGCCACCTGATCAAGTACCCCTTCACCGATCACCACCAAGATCGACGACCTGCAACCTGCGACTTGCGATCACCTGTTCGCAACTCGCGCCAATTCGTGAGGAATCTAATAGACCGATCAGCGGTCCTGATCATCGACTGTTTGCGCCTGATCAAGCCTGATCAAGATTGATCACCCCTGATCATTGATCACCCCGTGATCATTATTGACCCTGATCACCCCTGATCATCGATCATCGACCTTGATCATCCCCGGATTATCGATCAGCGGTCCTGATCATCGACTATTTGCGCCTTATCAGGCCTGATCAAGCCTGATCAAGCCTGATCGCACCTGATCGACTCGGTCGATTCGTTACGGATTCATCCCAATCTTGCATCGGAACTTCGCGGATCTACGTCCCGGTCATCTGAAGAGCGATCCACGCCCAAGCCGTCGGGTACACAAGGTGACCAATACACAAGACTAGTCACACAAGACAACCGGAGGAACCCCTTTGTTAGTCAGCTGTCCGGGCGCTGTGGGAATGCTTGATCGAGCCATAAAAACTCTGATCAGCAGCTTCCACCACAGGATTGTTCTGGGTTTTATTGCGTTTAATTTAAACCCACCTTTGCCATGCGGGGAAAAAAATTGGCTTAAATAGGCTTTATAATTTAGCTGTATTTGAGGACATCGAATGAGTCAGTTCACTGGTCAACTCTCATTTAAAATTTCAGATTCCAAAATTTCCCAGACTCAATTCAGGCAAGTCCAGAGATCTTTTGTGAGAATGAACGCTGACAACACTCCTATCGATGTCGACGGAGACCCCACAAAACAGGGAAGGAGTAGCTCCTCCAAGAGATGCCGGCCCTCTAGTACGTTTTGGGCAGACTTTACTGATCATCCGGCTCCCTTCCATGAGAAATACTTGTTGTTGATATTGCTTTCATAGTAATAGTTCTACCTAGTTGATGTCGTAGCATAGTCAGATAGCTCTAGTATATCTGTTCCAATCAAAACCTCGATCATAGATTAGCCCGTTCTGGCTGCGCAACGCTGCGCACTTTGGTTTTTATTGTGGTTTTTATTGGGTTTTATTGGGCTTTATTTAAATAGATAACGTCTAATATGCCCCTGTTTTGGCCCAAAAATGCCCCTCTTCTCAAAAAATACTAAAATGCCCCTGTTTTCGCGGTGCCCTCCAATCTCTAAATTTAAGGCGATTATTTAAGGAAAGCGCTATTTGCCCCCCATTTTGGCTATTTGCCCCCCCCCAAGTTATCAGCCAATCAAATTTTACTCCGATCCACTCACTCCTGTCATGGATCACCTAAATTAATTTTATTTAAGATAACAGATGAAATGTTTTACATTTTATACCGTTAGTTTTATTATTTGGTTCTGTTCTTGCATCAACTTTTCCAGCCTCATAATCTCTGCTTCAGCCCTGTATCATGATTGAGCTTGGTGTTGAGCAATTCATTGCCACACTCGAGCATGGACGCTTTCCTCATCTTGTCCATTGTATTTAAGGTTCGTTAAACTCAAATTCAATCACTTCTCCTGCTCTAGAAGCTTCACTTATCCCTATAGGTCTCTCCTGTATTCCCTAGACACACAATCTCATTCCGAAAGCGTTCTCTTGACGGATTTTGCATCATTCCTGTTCTTGGATCAATATGTATTTGTGTTTAGCGATGGAATGGGAGATTGAAAAAAAAAGAAGAGACTCTGTCTTATCAACGAAAGCTAGTATGTACGAGCTGTTTCTTCGTGATTTGGATGGATTACATGTTTAAGTGGATGAAATCTTCCGTCTCAGTGGAATGGAAAATTCATTTGATGATCGTAAAAACTATGTCGGAGCAAGAAAAACCGCACGCTCAGGTCCTCCACAACTTGACACTCGAGTGTGCCATCCTCTGGAGCGTTTTGTTTGACCATCTTCAGTGAGGATAGGAACGATGCCATGACCGGACGGCAACTCTTGCAACTCTTTCTCAAAATGGCAAGGTATCTGGTGCATCATCGTCTGGTATTGCGTGGCAAGGCGTGGTGTGAGTTGCATTGTGAAATCACGATGAGTGTACGGTGCTGTGCGGGTTGCCTGGCCTTGGTGCAAGAGCGTGGCGCGTGCGTACAAATTGCAGACTCTATCGTACAAATGGCGCTGGACACAATGAACACGAGTCGTGCACGAGTGAAGCACGGCAAGCGGATATGCAGCACGCTCGGGCTCATCTTGTCGTTAGACGTCGAGACGTATGTGCATAAATTGTGTCCGCAGCTATCTCGTCCGATATGGCTACTGCGATTGTTAAACCAAATAATTAACTAACGGTATAAAATGTAAAACATTTCATCTGTTATTTTAAATAAAATTAATATGGGTGATCGATGAAGGCATTGCCTCCGCCCAGATCCAGATCCAGATCCATGGATATGGATCTTGTATTGGCTCTAGGATCCAAACCCAAGATCCATGGATCCCTATATATAACTAAGCCACCCAGACACGAAACGAAATGAAAACAAAACACCACCTACAGTAGAGTAGTCCTGAAAAGCCCAATTCCCCTTCAACCACTACTGCCAAAAAAAAAGGAATTACTAATTCCCCAGCACCGTGAAAGCTAAAATAACCATGGAAGGACACTCCTACGACAGTATTGTACCGTCGGACAGTGCTAGTCAGGTAAGCCAAAGTCAAACAGGGCATATTCAAGTGACACCGGGTGATCAGCAAGAAACCGCTAGTGTCAACAAGAAGACTAAAAGCTGGGTGTGGCAGTATTTCGAGCTCGTCAGAAAGTAGACAAAAAACGGGAGAACAGAGAGAACATACCGATGCACTGCCTCCCAGTCGTGCAAGCAAACTCTTGTTGTTGCGGACAACGGGAGCGCCAACTTGAACGTCCACTTTACTAAGGTCCACAAAATTGTAAAAGAGGTCAGACTGGTACCGAAGGGCCACCAGACCTTGGACTCTTTCCTGACGGGGACTAAAAAGTCGAGACTGAATCTGGTAAGGACAACGTCAAATTGATGCTGAAAATAACTGGTTTCTTTTTGCCAACATTATTGATTTTCTACACACTTCTTTGTAGTAGCTCAATTCGGTGAATCTGAAAACAATAATCGTGGAAGCTGCTGCGGACTTGGACTTGGTGTTTGAGGCTGTTAAAAGGAACTCTTTCATCGATCTGCTGAATTTCACTAGCAGTGTCAAAACTTCTACGATGATGGTCAAGGCCGAGGATACAAAAGAATGGGCCCAATATCTTTACCTTGTTAACATCAAACATCTGACATCACGAGTGCACAACGATCTCAAGGACATTCAAGCCATTCACTTTACCAATGATTGCTGGAGCTCCCCGGCAAAAAAGGATGCGTACATGGGCTTGACCGGACATTGTATCAACTCCGAATTTAAACTGGAAATCTTTACATTTGCTTTAGAGGAGATTGAAGGTATGTTTTGCATGTTGGGTAATTGGGAACTTTTTCTGACTAGTACTCACTTATTCATTCTTCGTTTGACCAGGATCTCCCAGCGGCGAGCATCGTTAGGAATATTATTACAAAATGATAAAGCGACTGGGATTCTTGGATATTCATGGACATGTAACGGTTGACAATGGAAGCAACAACATTACAATGTTTTCCTCTTTTGCAAACATACCGGACGTGGGTTTGATGTAGATAGCATGCTTCACCGTTGTTTTGCTCATATCATTAATCTGGTAGCCAGAGCTGGCATTGTCTGCTTTGGAGAACCCGATACTTATACATTGGACCAAGTGGAAGACCAAATACAGGCTGATCTTCAGGACAATTGCATGAGGTATGTTTATGTCCAGTTGTTTGTATAAAAAATGTTTTCAAAGCTATTGATTATGAAGTTTTTTTAGCATTCTGGCTACGACAACAGAAGCAGACAGTGCCCTAGTGGATATTAAATCGGTGTACAAACGCATTAAAGGCCTGGCGGTTTCAGTCAAGTCTAGTGTTCAACTCCAGGAGCTACTGCAGTCAGCTGTTGGGATGCAGCAGCCACGGTCGACAGTAGACGAACTAAAAAGCGATAATGACACTAGATGGAACTCGACATTTACCATGTTCAAAGGGCATTGCAGTTAAAGTCGGTTTTGCGAACATTTGAGTCAAATTTAAAATTTGTCAAGTAGACTCACCCTTCTTTTGTTGGCCGAGCATTCAACAGTTCACAGAGTTGAGCTACATCAGGAAATTTGCATTTCAGCCACAAGAATGGGAAAAATGTGTGACTTCCTTGAACCACTGAATGGCGCAACCGAGATGCTTTCCGGTGACTCATATTCGACCCTCGGAACGGTGATGCCAACCTACGCGTTCCTCTCCAAAAACTACGCCAAATCAGTGGCCAGTACGATGCCGCCCAGTTTGAGCCTGCAGCTGACAAGATGTTGGACAAGCTGCAAAAATATCATCGGATGGCCGTCAAACTAGACGCAAACTATTTTGCAACAATTCTGGATCCCATATTTACTATAAGGTGGTTTCAGCAACCGAGCAACTGGCCACAATCGATTCCAGTGTACGGCTACAGCGTGACATCTATCAAAGAACGGTTTGCTCTGGATATGAGGAAGTTCTACAAGCCGGAGCTACCCACCTCTGATGCCAGCCTTGAACCGGCAACGGCAAGCGGCAGCATATTGTCATACCAAGCATAGATATTTGGATGGGACGATGCCGAGCCCACCGCCGATTCAGACTCTTTGGACGATGAGCTTAATCGCTTTTGGGCTTTCAGAACAAAAATTGAGGAGGAAACCTGCCCGTTGGAATGGTGGAAAATCCACAAGAACCAATTTCCGACGGTCGCTAAAATGGACAGAGCTGTTTTGTCTATACCAGCAACAAGTGCACCGGCAGAGAGGGTGTTTTCTTCCGGAAGGAGAACACTGAGATGGGACCGCAGCAACCTTTCAGCAAAATATGTTGAAGCGTTGGTATGCCTTAAGGATATCTACAGGAAAAGAGGTTTTCTCGAGACCGAGTATTAGTGAATTAAGTAGTACACAAGGTTATGAGGGGCTTGAGGGCAAAGGTTTCCTGTACGCAGGTTTTTTTCCGGGCTCTCTTCCCCTGACTAATACTAGTGGGCGTTACTGAATATTTTGTTGTCTTGCTTGGGTGACTGCTTTGTAAATCTGCGTGTTTCTACATGTTTAAAAATGTTGGCAACACAACACTCGTTGACGACAGAACGCCAAACGATAAATTGCACTATGAGGATCCACGGATATTGGATCTGTATCACGGATCTCACCTACAGCCTTGGATCTGGATCTTGGATCGTCAGGAATCCAGATCCAAGATCCATGGGCGGAGTCTCTGATGACAGGAGTGAGTGGATCGGAGTAAATTTTGATTGGCTGATAATTTTTTTGGGGGGGGGGTAAATAGCCAAAATGGGGGGGGGCAAATAGCGCTGTCCTTATTTAATGAAACATTAGCTTGCTAATCATCTCTAAGTTTGAATGTCGGTATTACAGTGATGTACCGGTATCTTAAAATTCGGCAATGGCTGCCAATGCCGGAAACACGATCGTTCTGGGTGGTACTTCGAGTGGCGACTTCATCTATGTAGCGGGTCTTCGTGTTGATGGACGCCGTAGTGTGGAACTCCGTAGAATTCGCACGCGCTTTGGTTAATTCTCGCGAGTCGACGGTTCATCGTACTACGAACAGGGTAACACGAAGGTCGTGACGGTAAGTTACGGACCTCGAGAGCTGCTTTCTGCAGCCGATGGTTCCGCTAGCAGCGGCGTAGCCTCTGTTGGTACGGGGTCAGGCAACGCTGCGAGCAATCTAATCTTGGTAGTCCTTATCTCGTATTATAATCACGTACTCGTGACTGGCATCCAATGTGTACGGATTGGGCACTCGATGCGTCCGCACAGGGATCGATATCGAGTGAAAGTGAGCTGTAATTTATTCTTACCGCACCACAGGCGTTGGATCTCACGGTTAATCACGGACTATTGGAAGTGATGGCATCTGTGGGTGGCGCATGGAAGCGTCGTGCGGCTTCACATACGACTAAAGAATACTAGACGACGACACGATGCGAGACAAAACGGCTTCATGTGTCATCCGTAACGAAACAGGATTGCCATTGAGTTTCTTGCTTACGAATGGATTTTTCACGACGGAACCTCAAGGTTCATTTACCTATTCTCACTCGTCGCAAGTAAATTACATTCTAGTGCATGTAGCACTTATATATTTTCTAACATGAGATAACGTCTAATATGCCCCTGTAATACCGACATTCAAACATAGAGATGATTGGCAAGCTAATGATGTTCCATTAAATAGTCGCCTTAAATTTAGCGATTGGAGGGCACCGCGAAAACAGGGGGGCATTTTAGGATTTTTTTAAGAAGAGGGGCATTTTAGAATTTGGGCCAAAGCAGGGGCATATTAGACGTTATCTCTTATTTAAACTCAGTCTCAGCAGGGTTTTAAAACTTTGGGTTTAAATCATCCCTGTGAGTATCACGCAAATACAATCGGTAGCCAATACGAAACGCGGAAGGATAAAGCTCTAGATTTGTCCCGAGTGAATCATTGGGGCAGTTTACCGCAATCATTCCGGAACTTTATACTAGACTACGATTCAAATGTTTTAAAGGCCGATCTTTTAATCTGAGACCCCTGACGCTTCCACAACTCAACCGGCAGGAGCCACCAGCGACCACAAGATGCACACCGCACAGGCTCTTGCGTCCATTCGGCGTTGTCGCACGTACGACACTGAAGGAAGCGCTTCGCGCGTGCGTAAATATCCAAGTGAGCACACGGCCCTTATTCACAACAACCACAGCGGTAACAATGGCCACGTAAATGGCAGCACTAGCTTTCAGGTGGGGGCGTCACCAGGACTCAACAACGCCGACTACGATGCCACCGATGCACCGCTGACGCTGAAGGAGGACGCAAAGGCCATCTACGCGATGATGATGGACCAGCCGCTCAATCTTTTGATGCTTGCTGCGCCAATGGCCATCTGGGCGTCATTTGGCGGTTGGAGCGACCTCTGGATTTTCATCTTCAACTTCGTCGTCATGATCCCGCTCGCAAACCTTCTGGGAGAAGCCACTGAGTCGCTTGCTTTCCACACGGGCGAGACCATCGGCGGACTTGTGAACGCCACGTTCGGTAACGCGGTGGAAGTTATTGTCGCTATCTTCGCACTGCAAGCAGGCGAGATCAGCGTTGTGCAAAGCTCTCTTATCGGTTCGGTGCTGTCCAACCTTCTGCTTGTGTTGGGTTGCGCCTTCATTGCCGGTGGCATGCGGAACAAGGAAAGCTCGTTCAATGCCGTTGGTGCCAGCGCCAACTCATCATTACTGATGCTAGCTAGCTTCGGTATGCTACTGCCTAGTTATATTTTTTATTTCTCGCATGAGGATTCGGAGGAACTTCGGGTGGCCAACACTCTCACGCTCTCACGTATCGCTGCTGCGTTTTTGCTCTTTATGTACATCCAGCTCCTCTTCTTTCAGCTAAAGACGCATGCAGACTTTTTTGAGAACGAACAGAGCGATTCCGAGGAGACTGTAGCACTGTCTAAGCGAGCCAGTGCGGCGGTACTGTTTGTGTCTACCCTCCTGGTATCTTTGTTTTCAGAATTCCTGGTTGACTCTATCGATGGTTTTGCCAATGAAATGAGCTTGAGCAAGTCTTTTATTGGTATAATTCTATTACCAGTCGTGGGAAACGCGGTGGAGCATGTGACAGCCATCAAGGTGGCGCTAAACAACAAGATGGAGCTAGCGATGGGTGTCGCCGTCGGATCTGCCACACAGGTATCTCTCTTTGTGGTACCTGTTGTCGTTCTCTCAGGCTGGTTCATGGATCGTGCCATGTCGTTGGCGTTCCCTCAATTTGAAATTCTCATCTACCTCATGTCCATTATCATTGTCTACGCTATTATTGCTGACGGCAAGTCTAATTGGCTCGAGGGTTCTATGCTCCTGACCGCTTACGCGCTGGTTGCCATCGCACTCGTGTGGGTTGAAATACCCTCTACCAATTAAGAGTTTTACCATTCTTGTTAGTGCTAGCATAGTCTGGGTACATTTTATTACCTAGTAGAGAGTACGACAATCCAGAGGATTGCCATTCTTCATGTAATTTTTTTTAGAGAAAATACACAGAATGGGTCGGTTTTTCACGGAAATCACAGAATTGGTCGGTTTTACTGCCAGCTTCAACCTGTTTTTTCCTATTTTCCCAAAAAGGATGAAAACTGAGTGAGAACGAACTTTAGCGTCGACACCAAGACTTTCATAATCGCTCCTGTGATCCTCGTCTACAAACCAATAAGTGTCAATCATAGTATAACCATCAATGAGTAAGTCCATGCCTCTTCCTTTTCTGCCTAGATTTCCCTAAGTAAACTTTCTCTCGTCAAAGTCGCTTGCTGCACTGCATATTCTCCCGACATCAAATCTATCTATACCCATTGTGAATATCCACGTAATCCGGGTCTTCTCTCTCTATCCATAGTAGTATCCATCTGGTTAGTTCATTTGAGTCTTTTAACCTTGCGTACGCAGCTCCTCCTGCCGCTCGTCACTCATAAATGATCCCTTAACTACAAGCGATCCAACTGTGTCCCATCCACTGTTGTCATTACGTATGCGTCCAAAATATTTCCTTTCATGGTCGTTAGCGCCCGGGTTATAGCATCCAGAATATTTTCTCTATCAAGCGACACAACCACAACCTCGCACACGTTCGCACGATGCTGCAACATGCACAAAAAGTAAGTCAACCTATAACAGCACCCATAGCCACGACCATAATGCATATCTCGTACTCTCCATTATCATCCTATTTGAGCCAGAATCTGGGTACATGGCAAGAGGAATAAAAGTGAGTTGGTCACCTTTTGGTTGGTCAAATTCGTGAGATTCCAGACCCAGTGGAGGCTGTGGCGCCGTCGCCATGCTCCTGGGCCCGTGCCCCGGTCCTCGCCGGAGCGACATCAATTCTTTCTGTTTCAATTCTTTCTTTATATATGTCGACCCATTCTGTGAGTTTCCGTGAAAAACCGACCCATTCTGTGTAATTTCTCTTTTTTTATTCAAAGTGTACAAGCAACAGTCGCACAAAATTAAGAGACCTGTTCAACTTATATATGTACCCGGGTAAAATTATGATTTCAAAAGATAAAACCGCATTGGCTATAAATGCATATGAATACACAATTGAGAAGGTCAAGATTAAATTTCGTAAGAGTTCATGAAATTTGAATCTTATATAATACAATTTTCGTTTTTTACTTTTCGCCCTCCTCGTTTGCGTCTGCATCTGCTTCATCCACGTCTAGCACCTCAGCGTTTCTGGAGAAAACTTCATCTTCTTCACTCGCGATGTATAGGCTGCTTCCTGTTGATTTTCCATGTAGCCATGATGGGCTTTCAAGGTAAACCATATGGTGGAAACGGATTGGCTGATAACATTTTTTATGTATGGTGTATACAGGTTTTAAGTCAGTAGCACTTAGGAATATTAAGCTCGAGTCAGTGACTTAAATATTTATATTTGATTAATATATATGACTTTTGATTTTTACAAACTTCGAGCAGCCTAAAACGACACTGCGGGCTACAGCTATTGAAAGCTGCTACAGCCCAAACAAGAACACGAATTCAAGCTACCCAAGTCGCCTGTGCCAACAGGTTATGAGGCCAAGTGGTCTAGTGTGTTAAGAAGTGTCATTTTCTGCTGAATTTTAAGCTTTGTGCGCAAGTGTTTTTTCTTGTGGTTTTTTCGAGTGGTTATTTTTCGTGTGGTTACAGTTATAAGTACTAGTGGAAGTCCCCTCACTTTAGGAGGGCTAGTGGAACTGTTGGCGTGTTTGTGCGCCGTATATTTTTGAATTTACGTTGATTTTACCATGGATAGTGGTGGTGAATCGGATTTCGAGCCGGAAGTGGCTCTGAAGGCCATCCTTGATGGGATGAAGGACATGAACGGTCGCATGAAGTCGATGGAAGATGCGCAAACGCGCGCATAGACCGCAAGCACTGTGGTTGCACCTTCTACGACTGCTGCGTCTGCTACGACTGCTGTGCCTGCTCCGGCTGCTGCGCCTGCTGCGCCGGCCGTGCCGGCCACGCCTGCAGTACTGAAGCAGGACCCGATGTTTGTTCCCCGGAACAGTGTGTTCCGGGAGTCTCTAAGAAATTGTGGGCCATTCGGCCAGGAGATGACGCTGAATGACCTGTCTGACGACATCGGCATTGAGGTCGGTAGAGCAGCCAGGCCGAACCCAGCTAAGCTCCCGGCGAACAATCCGGGAAACGCACCAAATGCGGGCAGGGTACATGAACCGGTGGTGCAGACGCCCGGAATGCAGTTCCGGCAGGCAGCGTCCGCCCCTCCCCCACAGCATTTTCAAGCGTCGTATGCCAAAATACCGAAGCTCGGCATCGAAAAGTTTTCAGGTGTCGAACTGTTCCCCGGACTCGGTGCCCGCTTCAAGCAGTGGGAATATCTCTTCATCGAGGCTGTTGAGATAGCCGAGATGACATCTGGATTTGTGTGGACCGAGCGCCTTAAAGTAAACAAGCTTGGAGAGTATCTCGAAGGGGTAGCAGGGGATTATTTCCGTGAAAATATAAAAACGTGGTGGCAAGCTGCCCCTGAAATATTGGCGATATTGGATTTCATGTATATGGCATTTCGAGTGACTATCTCCCCCCACCAGGCTGCAGTGTGGTTTGCTTCAGAGAAGAGTCCTAAAAGGACTTGGACTGAGCACTACCTGTACCTGGTAGCCCTGGCTCTCGAGAGCGCCATGGGCGAAAGGATGGTGGTTGAGAACATAGACAAATTCGCTGCGCCCCTCCTGAAAGTTTCAATCATGGCCAGGTACAATCCTATGCGAGAGGATTACCTGTGACATGAGCAAGAATTAATATCGTGGGCGCAGGAATTGTGTGAAGATACGCCGAAAATCAGGCCGCCTGCTCGTATGCATGCAAATTCGGTAACGGAGACCGGTTTTGTAAGAAGATGCTACGGCTGCGGAAAGCCTGGGCACATAAAGAGGGATTGCCCGCAGAGAGGCAAAAAGGCGCCAAGGAATGCCAACTCCAAGGATCAAAGTGGTTCCAGCGGTCAATGGAACCGAAAAGTCGCGTTGTCGACCATTGAAATTAAAAACAAAGTTGTTTTGACTGGAACGGCTGTCGGAGATGACATGCCTGCGACGACGTTGATCGTCGATAGCGGTGCCAGTAGGCACCTAGTGGCTGACGAAAATTTTCTTGTCGATGCAGTCACGTGTGGGCCCGAAGATGGTTTTTTGTTGCCCGACGGTGCAAAATTGGCGGTGACCAAGGTTGGAAAAATCAAGATGGTTACGCCTGATGCCGATCCAGTTTCGATCGAGATCAGTGAAGTATATTTTGTACCCAAACTTGCCAAGAATTTGATTTCACTTGGCAAGTTGCCTGAAAAAGGGTGCAAAATAGTGGAAAAGTTTGGAAAACTAACGATACTGTGGAGAAGCGTGCCCAGAATTTAGCACACTTCTGGTCAAGTTTTGTCAAGGCATTTGATCTAATTTCGGATTGGTTTCAACAAGGGGGCTTTTCAGCCTATCAGACTCAAGAAGTGTCAAGAACGCAAGTTTTGGTGAGTCACCCGACTTTGGGTATTTTACATATTTTTGTGTGGGTACATTTAGGGACTATAGGGTAGTAGTATTTTAGTTGTGGTTTT